>BGPR01000052.1:884946-906988 GCA_013235015.1 Araneus ventricosus | reverse complement strand
AAAACCCTTTTTGAACAATCTGAAGGAATCTGCGTTCTAAAATATGTAAGTAAATAGATATTTCATCTGTGTTTCAAGCAGGGGTCACATAAGTTAGATTAAACTGGTCAAAATAAAATTTTTCTAGCATTTAAAATTTTCTTTTAGCTCAAATTTTGAACCAATCAATGTGTTTTTTTTCGCAAAGTGAGTATGCTATCATTGAAGTCGGTAAAAAGTCCTAGAAAGTGCCATTCAATGGTACCTTCTCCGTCATTGTAGGCTTTGTATTATTGAGAAAAAGGGATTTTGACAACAGAAATAATATACAATTTAACCACAACAAAATGAAAGTATCTGCAAACGAATCTGGTGTCATCAATATAAATAAAATTTATGAAAAAAAGTAATGGAACTTTTACTATGAAAATAATTTTATAAAATTTATTTATTGTGAAAGAATATAATATAAATAAATAATAATATTATAAAGTAACACGGCATATATTGTATAGCAACGGATTCGGAAACCTCCGCGCTTTTGCGCTTGCTCCGGGCGGAGTTATTTTCATCAAAATAGGGGAGAATCTGAAGAATGGATGGGAGATGTTTTCATTTTACTGAGCGTGATCTAACAAAGAACTCCGGAAATGCCCTCATATGACTCATTGCCTGACACCCTTGGTGTAAAATCGTCCAAAAGTGGTAATCTCGGAATCCGTTGCTGAACAGTAACAAAAATTATATGAAAAAAAACCCCCCAAGGTTTTATAATACTGAAACGTGGATTCGTTTTTTTTGCGAAGGTACCCGTCTGGAATTTGACGATGAAAACTCGTCAATCATATAATTAATATCGATGGAATTCATGGATTCTTGCTCAATTGCAATAATTAAAAGGCTGAAACATAGCGGATCAGAAGTCTTCCATATTTTAGTTCGGAAGAATTTCTTTCGCCAGTTGCCACAGAAATGGGAAGTATTAACAAATTTCTCAAGCATGTAGTTAAGTTTCTAAAATTCGTTCTAGATTATTACGTAACTGTGGCGAAGCGTTTCTTCTGGAGAGCCTGAATCGGATAGTAAGAGCTTTGAATTCTTTAATTGGTTTTGTTTCTTCAAAACTCTTGTTCCCGTTAATTGTTTCTTTAAATGAAAGAGTGTTTCTCAAGATTTTAACAATTTTGTTTTAGTTCTTCTTCAGATGTATTAATGGCATCTTAACTGAACAAAGCACTAAATATGCATAGTTTGATTTCATTTGTTTAAGATGAGTTCCTAATGAGTTCAAACTTATGTCTTACAATGGAAAATAAAACATAACTGTAAATCGATCTTTTTTGTTGAATTTAGTTTCTTCTCCTTTTTTCAGTAATTTTTTTTTGCACAAATTTAGACTCCAGTGATTAATGATGATGCGAATGCATTCTTTTCTTATTAAAAGTGTTCGTGGAAGACCCGTATTTCTTTGACTTCAATGCAAAATCTTGCGACTTAATACAAATGAAAGGAAGGCTAGCAAATGTGTAATCCGGTGATTGTTGATGATGTTAATACTTTTCTTATTATAAGAGTTCGTGGAAGACCCATATTTCTTTGACTTCGATGTAAAATCTTGTGACTTAATACAGGTGAAAGGAAAGCTAGCAAATGTGCATTCCGATGATTGTTGATGATGTTAATATTTTTCTTATTACAAGTCTTTTCTTGAAATAAGAAAACTCTTGTTACAAGTATTTCGTATTCTTTTCCGTATTTCTTTGACTTTAATGCAAAAACTTGTGACTTAACAGAAGTGAAAGGAAAGCTAACAAATCTAGAATCCAGTAGTTGTTGATGTTTCCAGTGCTTCCTTTGCAATACTCTTGATAAGACTCGTGTACACTCGCTTCGATATACTTCGACAAAAATTCTCGTTCTTCACCACATTTCTTTAAGACCTGCTCGGACATACAGTAAAGGAAATCGTAGAATCTAAAAAAGGAATAGAAAATGCTTTAATAATGTTTAATATAAAACGAAAAGCAGTATAACTTTAAATTGTTCTTTGCATACATAAATAGAAATAATATTTTATCAACCAGCAGGAATGTTCTTCCTTTGAGTTAGGCACATAATAATACCAGGGCCAGATTTCTCATAGTGCCAACCTAGGTCATGGCTCTGGGCGCAAATATAATAGAAACTTTACAAATTTCGGTATTATTTTGTAAAGACCACTCAAGTTGTATATGCAGTAAGCTTTCTTATTGATGAAACATTGTAAAAAAATAAATCATTGTTTCTTTAACATTTGCATGTTTTTTTTTATTTCATCTTGGAATATAAAATTTTAAATATTTTCTATTGAATGGTTACACATGTCGTAATGCGTTTTATATCCTAATTTTTTTAAAAAAAATGTTATTTTTATTTTGTTTCCTGTTTTACTATTTGATGTTGTCTCATGAACTTTTTTTTGTCACTTCCTTTTTCTTCTGTTTGGTTGTTCAGAACTTTTTCGTTTGTTGTTGCTTTTGTGCATACAGTGTAATTCAGTTTTGATGTGATGGATTGTAATATGATGTGGTGTTTTTTCTGTTTTGATGTTGTTTTGTACTCCCAACAGTGCGGATCATGACTTACACCCTCTGAGTAGGCTGTGCCGGCGTGGGCATATGAATAAATACACACTAAATAAACTGCTGCACATTTACATTGCCTATCTATATCTATATCTGCGGGGAATGCACCAGAGGAGAGGGCACAGAATCCATTGCTTTGGTCTAGGGCTAGAAATGCATAAATCCGACCCCGACTGATATGATATGACATGTCTAGTGCTTTGTAGTATAGACCAAAGGAACATCACCCCGCCTTGCCTAAGCATCTGGGTAAACAACTGAAAGACCGGCCGCCGCAACAGATAGTCAGGCACTGTGGTTCCTGCATAATAGCCCCCATTACGAGCGGCTCATGCAGCAACCCCACGTTTGACCGGGGTACGAGCCGTCTGCATAAAAACCAATCCCACTATAGACGCCTATGGGGAGTGTTTTCGATGCCAATTTTGGCGATAAATCGCTTTTTCTGGCGAGAAATGCTTTGTAAAGTTTTTTTATTTCGACGACCGAGAGATGCTATATGTTGTAACTATATAGTGTATAATTCTTTGCTAAAGTAAATAATTTAATATGCATAAGTTAGAAAAATATTCAAATACATAAATGCATACAAATGTGCTTAATATGAGCAAGAATTAAAGTTAAAAATAATTTGTTATTAGTTGGTAATTGTAAATAAAGATGGATGGTTTTCAAAACACGATGAAGAATAATCTCAGTTTCGCGACAATCAAAATAAATACGGAAAACCTAGCGGGCACAATGATCAACTTGGGGTGATAAAAGACGTTCCCATAGGCGCCTATAGTGGGATAGGTTTTTATGCGAGCCGTCATCGGAAGTGTGCCCAAACAGCCACACCACCATTATTGTGCCATCGGGTTGATGAGAGCCTGCTTACTTATACAGCAGCCTCTCCTCCGCGAACTCACGGTGTCCCCCCGATGGGGTGCTTTGTAGTATAATGAAAAAAACCGAATATGCATTCTGGACATCTTCGTCTTTACTTATTGGGAAACAAATTTATTAAAATGCTGATATTTAGGTAGCAAGACCATGCTCGAAATTTTATTTATCTTAGTTCCTTGCAACAAAATTGCACAACTCTATTAAATTTTGGAACAAATCAGTCACGGAAGGACATTTTCAAAAATTCATACACGATTTTCTTCTCTTGCTTGTATGATTTAAAGCAAAAAACAACAACAACAACACCCCAGAATTACAAAAATGATTTTAGCACATCCATTTCGGCTAGTATTTATGGGAAATATTCTCTGTATTTTGAACACTTTCCTTTACTTCCTTGTATCCATTCCCTTGTAATAAAATATTAAATACATTTTAGTTATTCCATTTATAAAAGCTAGTGGTATCTCTCTGTCTGTAGAAAATATTGAATGTATTTATTTGTGTATTTTATAATGGCTGTCATCAGAATGATATTTTGTCACGTTTTAAAAACTTTCTCATAAAATATTCCTTAAAAATTATTTTTCACTTATGGGCTTAAGTAAAATCAATGATGAGAAGAAAAACTCTGGAAAGAAAAGTAACTGAAAAGTTAACTCACGGCAGTTATATATTTATTGGTATAATAAAAAAAACACAGAAAAAGCATTAGCTTTTTTTAAGTTTATGGAAATGAAGTGATGCAACTAAATCTGCATTTCTTTGATCAAGAAAGTTTCAGAACTATTAACCAATTAAAGAACGGATTTTTTTCCAACCCACACCGTCGGTCGGATGCTTTTTTCCGGCATGCATTTTTGCTACACACAGTTTTAGTAGTTTTATGAAAAATAATTTACTGATGCAAATTTTTGAAACAAGTTTTTTTTTTTAAATTAGCAAATTTAGATGATTCCTGATGTAAATATTGTTACGAAAATTGTTCGGTGGGTGTAAAGTGAAGAAGTGCAAAAAGTTGGATAATGGGGAATGACGCTTTATTCCATGGATATTTCAGAAAACTCGAAGCACAAGTAACAAGAAATACAGGACTTGTACAAACTAGCAACACAAGCATGCAGCAAATCACTAATAGCAACAGAAATAGCACCACAATGGCATTCAGAGTCTACCATCTGACCAACTCGCACTGCGAATAAGACTAGTTCAGCACCTCCGGATATTTATACCTTTTTCGACGGGGCGTGACGTCACTTGGAATCATGCAGAACAATCTCTAAATTTCTATTCGTAATGGAGATAGGTCGATAATTCTTATATTTTCGAGGACTTTCATTTTGTATTCAAATTTGTCGCCAAATGGTCGCCAAGGTCGGGAGGTCATTGGCTGGAATCGAATGCGAATCTCTGTAAAACAATTTTTCCGATCACAAGACTAACATAGCAGGGAAGTGGTCTTTACGGATTCGTAACAATATGTAAACAGACGAAGTAGTTACAACAGATTTACACAGACGTAATGTAATGACGGGTAGCAGAAAACAAGAGGTTATCTTGTGATACATCGTTAACAGATGGCGAGCAATACAAAAGTAAAAATGTAATCCTTCCGTAGGGTGTTAAGCTGCATGCAATGTGGATTTAGCTTTGTGTTGAATAAAGTGAGTTTTAGATAGTAATTTCGATTTTTGGCATTGGGCACTAATTTTCATATTGCAGGCATTTCTAAGATGAAGAAATACTTTTTATGAGTATGCAATACGATAATTCCAGCTGTTTATGCGGCATGAATTATTTTAAAATGGCCGCTGGTGGGGATAAATGTAACTGAAGATAAATATCAAACATTTCGACAAGCATAAAAAGTACAATTTAGGCGGTAGAAATATTCAGAATTGAAAAATATCAGTTGAAGTTCCGACAGTTGTTAGCAAATGAATGCAGTTGATTATATAATATCTGGCATAAACAAAACTTTAGATAGAATGGCCCAAAAGAAGCAGAATTTGCATTGGAATAAGTGTGTGCGGGAACGGCGCGTGAAAGTGAGGTATTTCCTGAAGATATGAACAACCGGTTGGTAAAATAAGAATAGAAAAAAATAATCAAACATTTTAACGATTCAACTTTTCCAACTTTTTCGGAATTGTAACCAGCAACAGTAGTAAGATTCACACAGGTGGGACATGGACACCCATACACCCTTTGTGTACAAATGCTCATGATTTTGTTTCTCTTGGAGAAAGGGAGAAATTCTGCTAACTGCAATGCCGATATCTCTCTAAATCTTAATGGTATTGAACTGGAGTTTTTATCTGAGTTGCCATATATGTTTGGCTTTGCAGTTGTGAAAGAAAAATACGCTACGTATCGCACATGCGTAGTCAAAAATTATTTACTTCAAGTACTCATATTTCCTCGAATATTCAATGTATTTTGTAATAACTGTACTCCAGCCTTCAATAAATTCCCTTTTCCTTTTACACTAGTTTATTAGTACTAATATAATACAATTACTATTTACGTTTAAGATTACTCACAGTTACTTACTCGGAGTTCATCTCGAGAACGCCTACAAAAACGTGCACAATCTGTGCAGAAACCCAATCCCAGCAATGGCGCCTACCACCTCGTCTCCCGCGACACTGTTTCTACCACAGTTCACTTCACTTCTTTTGGCTGAGGGCCGGAACCGCTTCGTGGAGGTTAGTGGCATGACATATTTATTTCAAATTTTAATGCAAATCTTCTTAAACTTATTGTCAGGTATAGTGCAAATTTCGTGTAACTTACTTGAAAATTCTGCATGTTATGAGCAAAAAACATGCGGAAACATTTGGGATTTTTTTAAAGAAATCTTTTATATCTCCCCTAATATTCGTGCTATTTTTACAAAAATGCATGTAAGCAATATGCATATTAAATTTAGCCATTGATAAAAGTTAGCAATCATTATCAGCTTCCTGTGAGACGGCATGAGTCTAAACCTCTTTTCGTCTTCATCAGTTTTTGGTCGGTCTACTAACTGCCGTCGTGACAGAATCTTCACTGCAAAATGTGAGTGGAAGGCTATTCATTCCACGGTTGAAATTCAAGTGATTTTTTTCCGGCCTTTCTGGAGAAATTCGAAAAAATATGGAAATCCAGAAGTGTTCTGGTACTTTTGATCATATAGTGTATATACGAATGTGCAAATGTAAACACAACAGTGACAGCCTGGTTATCACCTTCAATCAACTCAACGCTCCATTTAAGAACATACATTCCTTAACAAAATTTGCATATTTCGACATCTGTTACTTGTTGTTATATTTACGGCAGCTTTTATAGAGTAATCTTAAATAAAAAAATGGTTGTTTTTATTGGACCTTTTGAAGTTTTTCATTTGTATGAAGTTTCATTATCATATTTAAAAATACTTACTCGCAGTCTATTGACTGTTGGTCGGGGCTTTCAGTTTCATTCTTTATAGTACGCATTTTAAAGCACTTGTGAAAGTCTTTTGGATTCTTTGTGGCACAAAAACCTACCTTGAACCAAACTAGAAATTGAAAGATTGTTAGATTTTTAATTTTTTTTATACACAAAAACATAAAAGATTCCGAAATGAAGTACTTTTTGAAAGAAATGGACATTAATTAGTTTTTCTAATTAAAATAAAATCAAAAGAATAATTCCAATATATTAAACTGCTCAGAGACTAGTTTCTTTTCTAAAAAATCTCTACTCATGATGAAAACGAAGGAGTACGTGTTTTTGTGTGTATAACATTTGGCGTTATACAAGGCAGACCGTTGCACCCATAGCTACCAAATTTGATACAACCATACGTGGGAGGATGGAGATGTGAAAAATGAAGTGAATTTATTAGATTTCAATTAATTAAAATTTAAAAACTAAATTTGGTCTCTTCTCCGCTATAATCTCTAAACATATGACTTCACGAAAGCGAGTTTTTGACTGTCTTATAAGTGAATAAAATAATAATTTTGGTTTACCTGTGTACTTGTCTGTGCTTCTGTATATGTATGAGCACGACAAATCAAATACGCAACGAGCTAGTGAAACAAAATTTGGTATGTGTTCCTTACACCAAAATTTAGATACGTATCAAATTTTGGACAGTGTATGTCACTGGCAAGAGATCTTTTGTAGAAACATACTCGATTTTTTTATTACGGTTACAGGTAAATACAATACGCCTCCCATTTATGAAGATGGTCTTCAGGCCCTCTAGTGTTGCCACTCGAGTCTTAGTAAAACAATATAAACTATTTTATTTATTTTGATTAGCTGCTTGCTTGTTTCCACTCACATTCCTCTAACACTTTATATAAATTTCTAGTTATCTTATATATTCACATGTGCATTATCACTGCATTCAGTGAAACAATTAAAAATATTCCCTTGCGTACATGTTACTGTAGCTATTGAATACATCCACCGTTATGCAAACAAGTTCGCATCGATAACACATAAAAAATGTATTTTAAATCGAGGATTTATGGCTACTTTAGTCTTAAATCGATTAAATAACATTGGCTTCCAGAGCCAGCGAGATTTTCTTGCCTTCTTTAATCGTTAAGTTCATGTTTCCAGTGTTGTATTTTGGTTTTTCTATATATTTTTTGTATACAATTGTAAATATTTATTGATTTGTTTGCTTTGTAAATGGCAACAAGTTGCTTTCGGTTTTTGAATTTTAAATAAAATTAGTAGAATTTTGGCGATTTTGAGACTGTTAAACTGTTACTGTTAAAAAAAATCACTAAGAAAAATAAAATGCTTTATTTTACAACTGTAAAATATAAAACGTTGCAAATATGCGAGAAGGGATTTAAAAATCAATATAGATACAATTTCGGGTGGTTTGTTAGTACTGCAGAAAGTAAGAACAAAATAAGTGTTAGCGTTGATACTTACTTCTTCTGTCTTCTGAGCTTCTATTACACCAAGTATGCATACGTTCCATGAAAACAGTGTATAAAGTAGAAGCTGCTGGAAAATGCTTTTTGCAGTCTTCAGGTACCAGCCTAGGACAATTACTGTCGTTCCTCAGATCCCTTTTTAAAAAGAAACTGTACATTTCAAAGGCTGATTCGAATTTTAATAAGCTCTAATAATTTAAATTTTGGTTTAGCTTGGTTAGAATAACGTCTAGTTTTGCACCTACACGAGGGTCATTTTAGTCAGACTGCCGTAATTTTGAGACGTTAAGAGTGTTCGTTACTGTACTCATTAACCCTTCCTGGAGCAAGGTATTAAAATGTTTGACATGTAATGAAAAACATCATGAATGTGTTTAGTTCATTGTATAGAAATAGAATTTTTTAAAAAAAATTAACTTTCCTCCAAAGGGGTCATACTCCTTTGTAAACACCCCCATATGAGGACACCTTCAGGGACAGCCATCTTGATACGTTCAAAAAATAATGTCGAATCTTACACAAAACAATAAATCAAAACTTCAAGTATATTGGTGGAAAATGGTCGAGTGAATTTGCTAAAATTGTAGTCGTCAAGATTTCAAAAAAAATTCACATCTCCGAGTCAAGAAATTTGCACATTTTGTTAATCGAAATTGAAAGCGATATTTAATAGTGCTGCCATCCATATTCCGAAAAGAGAACTATTAGCTATCTTTTCCGCGATTTTTCGTATTTGAAAGTGAGAAGGTTTCTTTTTACAATATTTTAAAATTGATGTCCTCTTTTGCGACCACTGCACAGGAAAAGCTGAAGGAGGAAAGTGCATTCACATACAGAGTGGCTGTAAATTTTCCGCTTATGGCTAATGAAAGCTCTAAGAACTTTTCATTTTGAAATGCTGTTTTAGAAATATCGATAAATCGAACTTTTTTTAAAAATAATAACTAAAAATTTATTCGTTTGAAATATCGATTCTTTTGATAAATCGAAAATCGACACAGCCTCACTCACAACTATGTGCGCATGCCAAGTCTTTGTCTTCCACATGCTTGGTGTCGAATTTATTTCGTCTTCAGCCATAAACGTTCACATATAAGGTGAGTAGAACGCAATCTGTTATACATTTCTAAAAAATTTTCTTTCTTTCACCATACTAAATGCCATTGCGTAACACGTCTTCATGTCAAATGCAAGGAAATTCTAACCAGTTAAACCTACTCCACAGCATTTGAAACCGTAGCCTAATTTAAAATTTCTGAATTTTATCCCGCTTGTTAATTCCCATTTTTCGAATTTGTATAAGAAATAATAAAAAAAGCAAAGTAAGAGAATAAGGAGTGTTACAAATCTGCCAATGTGACCAGATTTAAGGTTGCTTCATTTTTAGAATCGAGAGAAAGAATAGTCACTTACTCACAGAATGCGTCGTATCCAGTTTCATCCACGGAGTGCAAATATTTTAGAATTTCCGCCTCACAGTCTCGTAGTGTTTCATCACTGCATGGCACACCAACTGACCACTTGGGGGCTAAGAATTCATAAAGCATGATTTTATCAAAAAACTTCTTTCGTATGAACGCAATACATAATGTTTTCTTCCCTTGGATCTTAGGCGGTGGTCTGGTGGTAAGCTCTCCGGTTTGGGGGCCAGAGTGTTCCAGCTTCGAAACCTGATTCCGCTGAAGTGAAGTTTTGTCGTCGTATTGGGCCTGCTGCACGCTAAATCATACGTACGGGGCAAACGCCCTACAGCTGGTGGGGTGCGGAAGTTTGGAGAGGGTTTGCCAGCTCAGGCGTCGTCCTCGTCATCTGACCGAGGTTCAAAATTACACGGTCCGTCCCAAAATAGCCCTCGTGTTGGCTCAAAAAACGGGACGTTAATATAACTAAATTAATAAACTTACGATGTTGTCCGGCATTCAGAATATCGAAGCTACATCGTGGAGATATCTTGTGGTAATAGAGAATGCTTTAATTTGAAATGCTATCTCAAAGCATGCTCTCTAGCAATTACAAGCTAGATGATACATAATTTCATTCAGTCATCCAATAGGGATGCAAACTCCGAAATACACATTTAGAGGTGTAGCTTTCTTACCAGTCGACAATACAGAATAATTCTAATTTTGCATTTTTCGGAAGTAAAAAAAGGGAAGTGTTTTCCTCTAGACTTTCCTATATACCAATAAAGGAAATACAGTATATATTTGGATCATTTGTCCTCGACCGATTTAGTCCGAAATTTGATACAGATTTAGAACTCTAATGTCAAGGACATATACCAAGTTTCATTTATCTAAGCTTCTTGATATTAAAACAACACGAATAAACACACCGAAAATCGTGTTTGGTCTAATATTTGAAATATATCTGCAGTTTAGTTTAGCTGAGTTTACTAAATTAAACGTCCCGTTTAGAAGCAACGCGAGGGTTATTTTTTTTATAATCGCAGAGGATCAGAGAAGTCAGACAAAAAGGGCGACACCTGACTCCCCACTTCAAACTTCCGTACCACACCAGCAGGAAGACATTTTCCCCACTACGCTTCATTTAACGCGCAGCAGACCCATATACAAGGCGGATCTTCAACTGAATCGGGTTTAGATCCTGAAATCTTCCGGCTCTGAAGCCGAGGCTCTACCACTAGACCACCGCGGGGCGAGAAACATATCTACAATTCTGATGGTAAAACCTTATATCAAATTTCATCCGTCTAACTTAGCTTTTTTTTAGTTATCGTGTGCACCTATTTACCGATTTAATCCAAAATCTGATAGAGATCTACAATTTCTGTGTAAAACACTACAGCGAAATTTCATTCTTCTAGCTCGTAGCCTTTTTGAATTATCGTGTTCACAGACATAATTCCATATGGTTCCATTGCTTTTGTCGACTTAGGTACGTTTAAAACATAGAGATTCCCTAAAATCTCAAGCTATAATTTTTAGACTATTGGAATAGTTTCTCTTTGTATACTTCGTATACGAGAAAATAAAAAAGAAGTTAGCTGCAACAAGTTTCTATTTAATTCTTTTAAATGTATAACTATGATTTCAAATATATGCTTTTGAAGGATGAAAAATCTATATAATTGGAAATAATATTTAATGAAAAGAAGAAAAATGGTTTGAATTCAGTGGAAAAAAAGTATTCTTAAAAACTGCATTAAAATCTGATAAGATTTCCTTCAAAGCATTCGATAATTAACGAAGTATCGGACGCAGATATGCTATAGGTAATAAATTCCATAATATGACGTTAGAGAGAGAAGAGATGTAACTTTTGTTTTGGAAGGCATTACAGAAAAATTCTAATTCTATGTTTTTATAAACTTATTTATTGTATTAAGCAAAGTTTATTGCTCAATGCATTATGATTATTTCACCTTTGTTCTACAAACTGCAACCGCTTTAGTATAGCTTTTATTATTGAACGAGAAATCCATTAAATGTTGATTGGTTCCGGATAGCATAATCCCTCCCAATTCAATTTCTTGAAATGAAACAGTGAACCTTAATGGTGCACTTGAGAATATTCAATTCAGATCTTTCCATCAAAATCAATATTTTAGAAAGACATAATACCACTTCTTGTCCCCTGGCCTGGTGTCCTTGTGATTCTCTTTAGTTTTCTCAATCGACAATCGATAGATTCTGATAAATTAATTCTTATTCGATACTAGCTGTTATTCCCTGCTTTGCTTGGGATGTAAATGCTCAATATTAGCCCTCGACGTCAGTGGCGAATCCAGGGAGGGGGCTATGGGGCTGCAGCCCCTCCCAGAGCTAAACCAAAATTCTTGATTTTTATTTAAAATCACTACAACTGTTTGCTCTTAATTTCCCTTTCTTTCAAAAAACAACAAAAACCTGACAACATTGCTTTCTGGCTTGACAGACTCGAAAATTTTCCTACTTTTCTAGACATTCCTCTCGTACTTGTAGGGTTGGCACGGTCGAGAACATTTTTTGTATAGTTATTTTATTGTATTTTTTATTAAATTATCGAAAGTATTATAGTGTTATTTATTATTCTTATTGTTAGGTGAGTATTAGTCTGTAAAATAAGTGGTTTGGTTTGCATAAGCCATGAGGTTTGACATTCAAAACGATACAAAATTTTTATGACCTCAGCCCCTCCCAGACCCAAATCCTGGATTCGCCACTGCTCGACGTTATCTTTTATTAGTAAAACGATAACTAATTAATTGATTATAATGAAACTTTCACCAAAAAACTTTCTTATGCTAAAATATTTATGAGAAAATGTATTCACCAGAATATTCACCGGAACATGTAGTTAACAAATATAGCAACCGATGGTAGTTACGTGGTGCAAATGTCATATGCGGGATACTCAAAATATAATTTATATTAGCATTCGACGGAATACCAACATGAATTTCACCAAATGATTTTTCTTAAAAATGTATTTAAAAAATTTTAATGAACATTATCATAATTCACAGAATTCTATTATCGTCTGTAGTATATTTTTTAAAATTAAAATGAGAAAAATTTTAATTTTAAAAAATGAAAAATGGAATTGAATAAAGGAATTCTTACAAACCACAGAAAACTACTTTTCTTTATAATTATTATTATATTATTTTATACGAATGATACAAAATTTAATTAAACATTTCTAGTGAAAAGTTGGAGGCAAAGAAATGAAATGATTTTAAATACCGGTGAATTTTATATATAATAATATTTTCTATACACAGAAATATAGTTTTTAATTATTAAGAAAGTCACTATTTAATTCATTGCTACGAAACCTTCATAAACATTATGAATATACTTCGTAGTAATGGTGAACAACATCTGAAGAAAATGCAATTAGTAATTCGTCATATTTTCTTTTGTTGTCCTTAGTTTAGGTAAAATGATTATTTTCTACCTTTCAGTGCAAATAAAAGAAAAAAAATATGTTTTTACAATTTTCTACTGTTTTTTCTTTAATATATTTCATAATTTATTATTATAAAAATTATGGAATCTTAAAAAAAGACCTGATTCAATATCACGTGGCATCCTTCATACGGAATCAAAGTTTAATTAAAATGAATTGATTAATTTATAGTTCAATTCCGAAAATTCTGAAACTTTGCATTGTTAGCGGGAATACAACTGTACAGAATTCTTATGCACCAAGAAGCGGGAAAAAAATAAATTACAAAATTCCATTTCCACAAGCGTGAAAAAAAATCAAGTTAATAAAAGCATGCAATAATAAATGAAATTTGACAAAATTACAGCCGATACTTACAAGTTATCGCAATTATTAAAGTTATTATAACAGGAAGATTCCACATCATTTCTGCGCCAAAGATAGTACTTTCCTTTAAAGAAAAATACCTCACCTGTTACGATTATTTTACCTTCGTGATTTCCTTTAATATCTCCCTCTCTTCCGGTATAAGTGCATATCCTCCGAGGATATGGCAGCCGTAAGAGGCATTCCCAGTAATCCTACAGGAAGGAATTGTGAGTACAAGTATTCTTCGTTAGCAAATAAATATATTTGTAGTAGCGTCACTATCTTTCGTGATATAACTCTGAATCATTCAACAGAATGTTCGTGAAGGCTTGTATCAAACCGTAGGGAGTTTCCTTATGCATTCTTAGTATTGTGCAATTGTGTTAGTGTTAAGATTCTTTTTTCATAGTGAAAGAAATCTAGTATGACTTTCTTTTGATTTAATGGAAGGGAAATCTGATACAGATATACAATTTTGATGCCGAGACCCCATACCTAAATGATACCTTGAGTCGGAGAATAAACTTCATGCTCTCAAACCTCTTGTGCAACCTTGGGCAATCCAATGTTCAAGTTTCTGCTGGACAGGTCATTAGCGGCAAAATGCCAGATAAGAGATTAGCAGCTTGAAGTGCATTGATAGCAGTTGGATAGTACACATTTACCTGGAGCAGAGCAGGAGTGTCTCTAATAACTTGCCCCATGCATTTGTTTTCCTCTTTCCGTTCGAATCGGAGAGAAATCGGAACAGAACCGATGGTGTGTGTGTACTACCCAACTTCTACCAATGTGCTTCAAACAGCTAATCTCCGCTCCAGAAATTTGGGTCGCTAATGACTTGTCCGACAGAAATCACACGTGTGTACCGGAATTAACTAACGGAGAAGCTGATACTTTTTTAAATGGTTGGTTTATTGGACTTACCAGATTAACTCATCTTCATTTGTTACTTGGAGAACGGTCACCATTGTGCTCGCGATGAAACTGCCATATGTCTGTCCGACATGTACTGTCAGAATACACAAATTTCATTGCTCTGCACTTGCAGTTTTTTCAAACACCTTCAATTTACTTGATAAAACGTCTGATGTTCACATTTATCTTTTAACTTTTATCCACTCATTCAAATTATGTTAACCCTCTTAGCCGATTTTGTAAATATCTTTATTTCGATGCAACATTTGTAAACATGTTCAAATACTGTTGAACCAATCCAATTGCTATTCATATACAAAGCTTTATCAGCATAATAAGATTCAATGCTATAATAGTACTAATCAAACATATTGGCTTGCGAAAATCTCAGGATGTGTATAGAAAATACATACTTCCTAGCTACGGAAATAGCGGGATAAGCAGTCAGAGAGTTAGCATTGTAGAGTACATTTTTGCATCTGTCGTTTCCTCTATTTTATTATCCTTTTACATTTATAGGACTTTAACCTTTTGCTTGGCGAAGTATATAATCAAATTCATGGCTCTTGCGCCAAACCAAATACATTTAATGAATAGCTTTTTAACTTTTCAGACATGTTTATTATTATATATATGAAAATCAGTTCATGTAGCAAGCTCAGGTGGAGATATAAAATCATCAATACAAATCTGGAAAGTGAATTTTAATTTAATTCAGCTGTGTAGTAAAAATTTTTTATTCCTTCATTTTATTTACTTTTGTTGCAAAATTTAGATTGTAATTCATTTATAATATGCACACAGGTCAGGTCTCCTTATAAACTTTCTTTCATACAATAACATTTGGTGGGTTACTTTTGATAATTTTATTTTAAATTATAAAACTTTTAAGAAATGAGCAATTGTCTTTGAATGCAAAAATGCGCACAGAAGAATACAAAAATAGCCAGAAATATTACAAATACCAAAATATCGCCATGTATAAATAAAAGCTCTTTCTCTTCAATGTAATTTTGTCCGAATTCATATCAAGCTGTCAAGACATCCAATGTAAATATTGAAATTTTTGGAAGTTAAGTACCTTACAAAATTTATTAAGAATTATATCCAACTATAAATTTAAGTGACACTAAATGTACAAAGATTTTACTTAAACTCTTGTGATATATTATTTTACTGGATTGACCAAGCAAATGGTTAATGTGGGCCTCGCTCTGCCCATTAGTCATGAATCTGTAGCTTATCCTATGAATACCCTATTAGCACAAAGATATTGTATGATATATCTGCAATGATGTTCGATTTTCGGCATTTTACAAAAATATTGTGGGAATATCGTAGATATGTAGATCATCTTGTGCTAATGAGGTAGTTAACTTGAACTATTTAGTAACCACTTAAAAATGGATTACTTTATTTATAACCGTTTTTAAAACCCTAGGCAAAAAGTCAGAAAATAGAACTGACTCGGCTAAATCCGATCTGCCTGATGACTTAAAGAAATTGTAAAAAATGAATGTGTAAATATTGTTTAATATAGATTTATAATATTGCGATTCAAATATATTGCATTTACAACATTATACAATGTTGTTAAACGTAGTATTTTTAATATTGTTTTCACTCTATTGTAAAATATTAAATAATATTCAATATCTTAAAGAAAAATTCTTTCAGTGTGGGTTTCTTAAAGTTATCTCATGTCAAGTGAACAAGTGGATTCCCCTGTGAAGATTAATTCTTTTATTCGAAACTTTGCATTTATATTGTTTTTAAAATGCTAATATCTCTGAAATATTGTTACATATTGTATTGTTGGAACGGCATTCATTGGTGATCCCAATATTGAACAAATAACATGAAATATTTTGTTACTACTGGGTATATATATATATATATATATATATATATATATATATATATATATATGTATGTAATAATATCACTTAATTTTACTTTAAATTCTAATATTATATATTTTAAAATCTCAGTAAAGTCTTAATGCATTCCAAAATCACTTTTCTTAAACTCCAGTTTCGTTTTAGTTCCCGGCTGGAGGTATATTAAATCTCGCGTTTTGGCATATTTATTACTAAAAGATTATTCTAATTACTTCCACGCGCCCACATAAATCGTGAAATCAGTGACTTGTTGGCCCCATACTTTTCCCTAAAACACTTACCTAATTTACTAAAAATAGCTATTACTCCCTTCCGATCACGTGTCTATGTGTTAATCCCTTATCTGAGACAAAGCAGGGATTTTCTGTTTGCTTTTGACTTGAAAACCTAAACTACGATGCACGTATGTCAGCCACTTTCCTGAAATTGACTTAAATATTTTGATAACAAATAAAAATTAGTGAATAATTCGGCCTGTCCCTTACCATAACTAACGACATATATATATATACGCCGTACGGCGTATACGTAACGGCATATATATATATATATTATAGCAGTATACTTATTGATATTTAACCAATGTAAGGCAAACATAGTTTTTTTCGATTGCGAAATTATTGTATACAGTGGATGATCAATTAATGAATATGGTGGTCTATGAACAAATAATGTGGCGAACACTTTCGCGAAAGTCATTTTATTTGAACCAGCGACGTAGTAGTAAATTAAGCAGTGCCGGAACGGTCGGATTTGGGTGAAATTTCTGGGGGGGGGGCGGAAAGGAGAGTGTGATGGCGAGTGTAAATGGGGGATCACTTCATAATCAAACACTTTTTACGTTTGAAATGTATAATTATTTTATGTGTATTGAAATTGTGAAATAATTAAACGTCAACATTTTACAGTAATTATTTTATTTTCGATCAAACATTTGAATAATGCGTACTGTAGTAAAAAGTATGAATATAATAAAAATGTCAAAGAATTTTTTTAAAAAATTATATTGATTTCAAGTCATATTATAATTGAGTGATATCAAATTAAAATCCTGATATTGATAAGAAATGTAGAAAATATCACGGGTTTTCAGAATCGAAAATTAAAATACAATTTAATGTTTGCAACCTTAATGCTTTTAATCCCTTTCCCACATTACTTGCCTGTGGATTATTATTTTAATTAACTTAAATATTCACCATATTTTCGAGGGTAAGGATAAGACAAAACCGCGCTGTTTTAGGGAGTTATCTTACAAACATTTTCTTAATTATTTCTCTCTTTTTAAAATCAACAGTATGTGTACAGTTTTTTCTTTATTTCGTACGCCGATCCAGCTTGCCTAAAGGGTGTATACCTCGACACGAGTAGGCGGGAGGAAGAAATTTAGAAAAAACAGTTACAATACAAAACAAAAGACATTCATCTTGGGTGGAAGTTACATTCATAAAAATAAAAAAAAAATGTAATATAAATAAGTAAACATGAATAATGATAAACATAAGAAATATAATACAGATAAGTAAATAATATTTATAAAAATACGCATAATATAATAAAAAGAAGAGAAATTTATAAGAAGTACAATCTCATCTAACATTGGCTTGGAACATGAGGTGCATTCAAATACATTGTCGGTAAAAATATTGATTTTGAAAATATTTTTCTAGACCCAGCTGGCAGCGAAATTAATTGCTGTTGAATTATTTTCGAACTGTAGCTGCAAGCTCACACTGAAATTAATTGCGTGAACAGTTTTAAAACTACATCTTACGGCCATGTGCATGCGCGCCGCCTGAGCCAGTTGAAGAATTTTTCACGCCTGAAATAAGCTTCTGTTTCAGCTCCCTCTAGCGCATAGTCCTATAGTAAAGGAGAATGCGTGTGTGCGTGTTTTGGCGCTCTACAAGGCAGACTGCTGGACCTAGGACAACGAAATTTAATACAAACATACTTTGTAGGGTGGGTGGGTGCACCTTGGAGCCATTTCTTTGAAATTTTAATTAATTACAAATTAAGCGAATTTTGGCGTTTTTCTATGATAACTTCCAGAATATTATAGAAAATGATTTTTACACCATCAGAAAATTTTTAAAAAAATCATCTTTTCAGTGATATTAATCAAGTTGTAAATTTTTTCTCTAATTTTAATTAATTTTTAAAAAATATATCATTAGGCAGTTTACAACAATAATTTTCATTGTTGCAATAAAATTCAAAACAGTTTTCATTGTTAAAACAAATATTTATTTGTTTGTTTCTCTTCCATTGTGTTGAAAGCAAAGGTAATATCCTAATGGATTTTATTCCGTCAGTTTTTCTGTGAAATCAGCAAACAGAATCTTGTAAGATAGTAAATAAATTAGGAAATATATCAAGTAAGCTGGATGATTATGGTTTCTATATTTTAATTTTTTTTATCAGCGCATATGCCACTCATTTTGATGTTGAAATCAAATGCAAATTTTCATGAAGAATAAAAAAGTGAAGTTGGCGCTCACATTTTAAATTTAGATGTTACTAGATGAAGAGGTTTCTTGATTCCATTAGGGACTCTCATGTAACAACAAACAGAACATGTGCAAAGCTACCAAAAGAACACGGATTAAATGTCTATCACGATTTGAAGTTTAAAATTACTTTGTATACCCTTGGCCAATGAGTCTCCTTGCTGTGAATTCTCGACTGTTCCTGCCTGCGCATCCCCCCATCTGACAGAATAAGAACATCCTCCGAGTACAATGTGTCTAGACGATTCGCTCAGTATGGCTACCAACTTCCATTTTATTGTGCTTGCGTCGCGTCAGGGGTAATGGGGATCAAAGGATTCAAAAACTTGTGCACTGCCATCAGATTTGACGAAAATGACACGGGGTCACAAGCAGAAGAAAAACCTCATAAGTTAGCTACAGTAAGCGGATTTTTCGACTGCGAACCAACTCAAGGTTGGCGAAAAATTGGGACCCTTTCGTGGGAGGTGCTCGTTTATTCAATATAGAATACAGAATAATTTTTCTTCTTTTTCTATTCTATCTGCCATTCTTTTTCTCCATTTCTCTCTATTAGAATTCCTGAACAGATTAAAGTAATGAACTAAGAAAAATGGATGGAAATTTGAAGCAGAGAGTGGAATAAACGACCAGGCGTATTTCTTACGCCGTCCCTATGAAATTGTACCATGCACCAGACCCTTCAGCGAATGGTTAAGGAAACCAGGCACAAGGGATTCAATTGAAATTTTATTCCCGGCATATAAGCTTGTCGCCGAAGGCGGCTAGTAAATAAATAAAACGAAGTTATGAAAATTAAAAGGAATGCAATTAACGGGCTACCTATTAAATAATACTCGTATTTATAACGAACACACATAAATTGTTTCTATCTCTGTTTTTTCCAAATCTATTAAATCATTTATAAAAAGTATCAGTGAAAGATTTAATTATAAAATCCATATTGTCATAAAATTGCATTTCTTTGTATTAAGCAAAAGATATGTATTTCTTTGACTTTAAAGCAAAATCTTGTGGCTTAATGCAAGTGAAAGGAAGGCTAGCAAATCTAGAATCCAATAGTTCATGATGATGCTAGTAGAGTTTATGCCTTTGCAGTACTCTTGGTAAGATTCGTGTACAGCTCCTTCGATATGCTTCGACAACATTTCTCGTCCTTCACAAGAGCTGCTCTTTAAGACCGCTTCAGACATGCAGTAAAGGTAATCGTAATATCTAGAAAAAGAGTAAAAAACTCTATAGTAAGGTTTAATCTAAAACGAAAAGCAGTTACTTCCAAATAGTTCCTAACGTACGAAAAAGAAGTAATTTTAAATCAATGAGCTGGAGAGGTATTCCCTCGACTTACCCGGATACTAGCATAACATGACCCCTTTTTGCTCTTTTGTAGTATAATGAAGGAACCCGAATGTGCATTTTGGACGTCTTACCTTTGATCGACTGTGACAAAAATGGGCAAAATTCTAATTCTTTGGTGAAAAATTTCATTTATCTAAAATTATTGTATTTTCAGACATGCGAATATACTGAGTAATAGATTGTCAATATTTTATTAGAATTATAATAAAATCATATGGCAAATTTTGTCTTTGTAGCTCTTTGCCATTTTGAGATATTGTATTAGCGTGAACACGGATGGATAGAAAGACAGAAATCTCCAAGATTGTGTTTTCTGGGGGTAGTTCAGAGATGTCTAAATTCTGGATCTTAGTCAAAATCTCGACGTCGAGTTTTTTTTTTTTTGTCACTTTGTATACGAGAAAGTAAAAATGAACCTGTAAATTTAAACTGCTCCCTTTACTATTTTGGTTGGACTGAAATTATTTATCTTACCGAATTCAGTGTCTCAGCGAAATTCCAGATTTTCTAAAACTAAATTTCTCTGAACTGTCTAACGATTTCAGTTGTTTCTCGACGAAGAGCAAAAGATCAAAGAGATAGTTTTGTTTACATGTATTAACGTCCCGTTATTGAGGAAACGCGAGAGATATTTTTGGACGAACATCGTAATTTTGAACCACGGCCTGATGACGAGGACGACACCTGAGCTGGCACCCCCTCTCCAAACTTCCACACCTCACCAGTGGGAGGACGTTTGAATCCCTATATATGATTTAGCGTGCAACAGGCCGAATACACGACGTATCTTCAATGGAATCAAGTTTAGAAGCTGGAACCCTGCAACCTCGAGGGCGAGAGCTTATCACTAGGCCACCGCGGCCTAAGATTCAAGGGAAGAAAAAATCCCTTGTATGGAAACCAATCAAAAAGACTAATGGGCGTAATTTAGCAATTAAGAACCAATTATAAAACAATATTTTGAGTTAGAGCGATTTTCGTAAACTTGATAGATAAAAAATTCTAATTCGGCATGTTTCTAAAGCTAATTATTCATTCTGAGGAGTCTGTTTCGCAAGGGATTGCAATGATTTGATTTTGGAGGACAAACTACAAGCATTCATATTTTTCATAATGAATTGAAATCCGTAAAATAGTAGCTGGTTTCTATTTTCCTAGCTGTGTCCGATTTTTCTCTTTTATTTTTCTTTAGTTCAGTAAAAAATACAAAAACAAAATTATACTTTCACAATCATGTACATAAATAATAAATAAAATTAGTATTGTAATCGTCGAAATTTCGTTCTCTTTTTTTATTTTTTTAAACGAATTTCGCAATTTTACAACTCCCTGAGTCAAAACACCCATTCAAAACCCACTTAAAAAGGCAAGGAAGTTGGCGGTTCATATTGGACATGCGATACCTGCAAAAAAATGTACATATCTCTGAAACTTTGGACCAAATTGGACAACAGCCAAATATATTTTCAAAAATACATATTGTGACAAATTCGTTTTGTAGGTGTACGTGAATGCAGTCCAATAAGCAGGATTACAAAAATAAAGCTCTTTATTTTACAGGTATTCCAAGCAAAGAAACATAACACAAATATTAAAACAGCACTTGTAAAAATTCACAACAGAGATTACCATTAAATCTCAACACAGCACTCAAAGGTTTCTTATTAGCTCAC
>BGPR01000052.1:754262-884936 GCA_013235015.1 Araneus ventricosus | reverse complement strand
TTCGAGGTCCTTCTAGAGAATTCCTTTTGTCGCCAAAGTCGCCAACTTTGTCGCCAAGTCGCCAAAATGGTCGCCAAGGTCACCAAGCCGCCAAGTTTGTCGCCAAGATTAGCATCTCAGGGAAACGATTTTATAGCTTTGTAACAATATACACGATTTCCTTCACTATAATTTGAAATTAAACAAAACAAATTCACCAGATTCTCAAAAATGTTACTAAGATGTCTGTTTCCGGTAGTATTTGTAGGAGATATTCTATTCATTTAAAAATAAAATACGTTACTTCCGCGTATACATTCACTTCTAAGTAAATATTACTATATACATTTTCAGTTATTGTGTTCATACAAGCAAATTTTGCTACTGTCTCTCTGTAGAAAATATTGACTGCATTTTTTCTGCGTGCCTTATCATGGCTATCATTATATTGATAATTTATGTTAGTTTGGTTCGAATTTTTCTCAATAGATGGAGCTATGTTAGCTAGCCTGTAGACTTTATTTCCTTTGTCTGTGAATTGCTTGAATGGCGTTGTTTTTACTTTTTGGCAGAGGGTAAGATTAATTTTATTTTTTTATCTTTTTATATATTGGATTTGGTAAAGAAAACTTTCTAAAGTTTTCCTTATTTAAGAAAGGTTTTTTTCCTTGTTTCAATTATTGGATAAATTCAGGCCACAGAGGGAATATTATTTGACTATTAAGTCATTCCCTTGACAGAAAATTTATCCACATTAGAACTCCGATGGCGGATGGCATTTTGAAAAAGTTCACCATTCGAGTTCTCTTCCATTTTCCCCATTTTATTTGTTTAATCTTAATGTATTATAATTTTTATTGAAGCATGATTTTTGTAGTTTGTTTCTATCTTAATCGATTAGTTGATTATGGACAATATTGTTGAAGCAATAACTGGATGCTGCTGCTTTGCGCGCAAAAGGTATATTGTTATCACTATTGTTTACTTCTTCTCTTTCTCCTGCATTTTCTTTTTTGTAATTTAATATCAATAACATTAACTTATACATGCTGAAAATAACTTTTCAGTCTTCAATTTTAGAAGAACTAATGATGAACTGAAAGGGGAAAAAACACCTCTTGACCGAAAAGTAACTGATAATATAATGCGTTGTTATGGTAGTATAACTAGCTGTTTTAACACATGAGCTGTTAAAAAATATTTGCTACAAATACTCATACTTTCTCGAATATTCAAAGTATGAATTGTAATATAAGACTTCGTTGTTTTCTTGTCACGTATTCTGTATGTTTCGTATAATTTGGTTGAAAACTCCGCGTGTTATAATCAAAAACATGCGGAAACATTTGGGATAATTTTTTTTTATTTTTCGTAATATATGTACCAATTTTCCGAAAATACATATAAGTATTGCGCATGGCAAATAAAACTGTTGATGAAAGTTGCAAATCATTATCAGCTCTCTGTGAAACGGAGTGAGCTTAAATCATTTTCTTCTTTCCTGAATAGCCGTTCTGTACCCTAAATGCCCATTTGACCGAATCTTCAATGTAAAGTGTGAGCTTAAGCCTATTCTTTAGAAATTCGAAATTCAACGGCAGTTTGTTCAATATTTCTGGAGAAATTTTAAAAGAAAAAAGGTTTTAAATATGAAAGTCTCCGGATACTTTTTATCATACAGTGAATTTTAAAATCACATTAAAAAAATTGAAGTTGTTTTCGTGGGAACTTCTGAAGTTTTTCATTTGAATGAAGCACTGATTATCATATTTGTGATTTTAACTCTCTTGACCCGGCTAGAGTGAGAATTCCAGTACCTCAAAACGGAAGTAAATTTTCGTTCACGAAAACAGAACGAAATCCTTCCTTTCTTTACAGAAATTCCAGGAGGACGACATCCAAGTTTGGGCAATCAATTGTCAACAAACAAAGGAACCACTTTTCTCCCGTAAAATTCACTCAGGCGCCCGAAACCGCCTGAGTCCGGTCTCTGTCGAATGGGGCGGTTTGAGGCGGGATAGGGCTCATAGAGTTAAAAGATACTTACTCGCAGTCTATAGAATTTCCAGTCTCATTCTTCATGATACGCATTCTGAGGCATTTATGAAATACTTTTGGATTCTTTGAGGCACATTCAGCTATCTTGAACCACACTAGAAATGGAGATGAACGACCATGAAAATCTTTATTAGCTTTTAATTTTTTTAATACAGGAAACGTCAATGATTCTGAAGAAGAAGCACTTTTTGAAATAACTGGACTTCCATAAGGTTTTCAAACTAATCTAAAATAAAATAATGATTACAATTTGTTAAATTGTTGAGATTTTTTGTCAATTTTTAAAGCGAATGAGCGTGTGTATTTCTGCCTGTTGGCGTTCTACGTGGCGGACCTTTGTAACAAGAGCTGCCAAATTTTACTCAAACATATTTGGGAGGGTAGGAATGCGCTCCTGGGAGCAGTTTTTTTGAAATTTTAATTAAATAAAAATTGAAATTTTGGCGATTTCTGTGCTGCAATTTCTAAAAATATAACTAGACAAAAGTGATTTTGACCCCATCGTAACCCCTAAAAGCCCGATTTTTTAAAAATTGATTTTAAAATGTTTTTTGATTTTCATTTCTTGAATAAAACGTAGGAAAAATACTTTAAAAATTCCTACTTTGTTTTAAGTATGGGTTTTGGCTAAAACACCGTAATTAGTGACTAAAAAATAGGAAGGAGCACACTTTCTTTCGATGGCAGGTTTATTTGTTTAAACATAATTTTCTAGTATACATGAAGAATTGTAATAGCCAAACGTTTGTTTTTAAAATTTTGAGGAATACTACAGTTTTAAACCCTTTGTTCCATGAAAACCATTTTAGGAATTGTCGGTTTATATATGCGTCTATATTTATATGAGCTCGAGAACTCAAATATGCAAGGAGTTTGTAAAGCAAAATTAGGTGTAGCCTACTCCCTCCAATTTTATAGATCTGTATCAAATTTTACATTTATACGTCACTGGGGAGTGTTTTTCAAAATGCATGCACGATTTTATTCATTACAGTTTGAAGGCAAACACTCAGTGCGTCATATTTATGAAGATATTCTAAATGCTCTCCCATGTTGCCACTCACGTCTTAGTAAAAAGTATAGACCTTTTTAGTTGTTTTGTTTGTTTGCCTGCCTGTTTCCACTCAGATTCAACTACAATTTTATTTAAATTTCTAGTTATAGCGTACATTCACCCTGCATACTTTGAAAATATTAAAAATATTTCCCTACTTGCATGTAACAGTATCTATCGAATATATCAACTATTATGCTAACTAATTAGCTATCAGTAAGAAAGGCGATCTTTATTTTTAACTTTGTAGATTTAGGGCTAGAATACAATAAAATTTATTTAATATCTTTGGCTTCAAAAGTCTGCAAGAGTCACTGGGTTACTTTAGCCGCTAATTTCATATTGCCACTATCTTATTTTTATTTTTTTAGATTTTTCGGAAAGTCTCCGCCAATTTTTGATGGAAATTGAAAAAAAATTATTAACAACAAAGTGTATTCAATAATGTACGCACCATTTTATTTAATGGTGATTTGCCCTATATTGGGAAGATACATTATCTCACCCTTACATGAGTTCTCTGGCTTATAGCAAAAATCTGTTCAAGAGGCTGTTTGCTGCCCTCCAGAAGATTCAAATTTTTTACTTTAGCGAAAACTACGGAGAGCGGAACACATCAACCAGTCCGAAGGTGCGAAGTTAGGACTATATGGACTGTGGGGTGAGACATCCCAGCCAAACTTCAGCATCTTATACCAAATGGCCAAAACCCATGTGGTCAAGAGTCATCCAAGTGAAAGACTACCCCTTTATGATTGGGCATTTCTGGGTTCTAGTCAGATCCATATGGCTACTATATTTAACCGAATTGACTAGTTAAGTTCGGTGGCAGCATCTAGTAATAAACAATGCCCTTCCCTCTAGCAACAGAGCGTAACTTTCTGTGAATGGATATTGGTTTTTGGGGTGGCTGATGACGTCTAATTCGGAAATCTCCACGGTAGTTTTTGGTCAATATTATTGTAGACGATTCATTTCTCATCGACCGTTATCAAACCTTTCAAAAATAAATCGTTTTCGTTGTATTTGAACAATAAATCTCACGTAGAAAAACGATCAATTTAAACTTATATTTTTGGGTACCCAAAAATCAAGGCGACTGTCGAAGCCAAATCGCATGAAATAAACACAAATGGTCGAATTCGACTCTTCGAGTCTCTCTGGAATTTCACGGCTGGGTTATACGTTGATTATTTGACACTCTAAAACTAAAAGATTGAGTCGGCTATCCTGGATGATGAACGTTGATAATTTGTGACCAGCATTTGGAGATGGTCGTCATCAACCGCGGATGGCCTGCAAGCGCATTGCCGGTTTGAAAAGTGAAATTTGACCCGTCTGATTCGCCAACCATTTGTGCAATTTTAATTAATTTATAGCATTGTATCTGTAAACTGGCATATCCTTTTCGCAGCTTGAAAAGCATTCTTGCCTTTGCTATAGTAAAAAAGCATTAAATGCTGAAAATGACATTTTTGTTCTCGATGTTTTCTCTGACACCAAACAGATACAATAAAAACAATGATGATGGTGAATAGATATAACAATGAAGAACGCATAATCATTCTGAATGTATGAAATTTCAAAGGTTGATAATAAGATTTCAACGTCCAAACAGCGTCTCCTCATCCCAAGTAACCGGAAAATTCGGAATATTTCCGAACAGCCTAATATATAACTGCAAATATTGATTGATTTGTTTGTTTTGTGACTGGTAACATGTTGTTTTTGCTTTCGGAATTTGAAATAAAATTAGATGAATTTGACAGCGTTGAGTTATGGTTGTGTCTCTTTTTACTGAATTATCTAGTAATTTAGGACATCCAAAAATAATTAAAATTGGCAGTGGAACAATAGTGTTACCTGTCTATATCTAAAATAAAATGTTTTATTTTACAAACGTAAAACAATATTGCAAATATAATAATAATTGCCAGAAGGAATTCATAATCATTGAGAAAGACTTCTGATGGTTTGTTGGTACTGCAGAAATTAAAGGAAGGTAAACGATTATACCTACTTTTTCTATCTCCTGAGGTTCTACTACACCATTGATAGAACCGTATCATGTACCTAGTGTAATGAGCAGAAGCTCTGGGATAATAGTTTTTGCAGTCTTCAGGCATATGACTCGGGCAATCCTTGTCACTCCTCACATACCTTTTTCAAAAGAATCTGTATTTAATTTCAAAGGCTATTTGGATATGCAATAAGATTTAACAATATAAACTTTAGTTTAGATTGGTTATATTAAAGTCTCTGTGTGAAAGTACACGACAGACGTTTCGGCAAAAATCTTGTAATCGTCAGGCATGATCAAATGACGAGCACGACGCCTGAGCTGGCACATCAATAACCAAACTTTCAGGACATATCAATGAAGGGATACTTGATCTACGGCGACAAATTTAAAGTACGACATACACTGTTGATCTTCTAGAGAAAGGACCAGGAACTTTCGATCTCTATCGCCAAAGCAGGGACTCTTCCAATAAAAATGTCGAGTGTTTATTACACGGTTTGGAAACGTATCGTGGCTAGGTACAGTTTCGTTAATACAACAACACCTGAAACATATACCAAATTTACCATGTCTAGCAAAATGGGAGATTTTGTGTCAACTTTGGAGTGTAAGTTTGCTACGTTTGACGCACTTGCTAGAGAGGTGCCGCTCAAACAGAGAAGTGACATTTCTCGTCAATATTTATACTTGGCAATAACTGTGTCGCGCTAACGTATAAGATATCTATCATAAATAAATTCTTACGTGTTTTAGAAAAAGGTATCCATAAATAATTTGAAATGTAGAATTTTGTTTTGGTCTCTCTGTAGGCAAAAACTGGCAGACAATCAACAAAGAACTTTGGAGATGCATTTAAATCTTTTTCTGGCAATTTAAACACCTCACTGTAAAGCAGAGTTCATTCATGAATCGCATATGCATTATAAACACAAATATATTCGTTGTATTTTAAAAGAAGTAACAGATCTTAGATGAACGAAAACACACGGAGGAGAAATAGAATGAATTTGGTTTAGTGTAGTAACACTGACGTCCTGTTTTGAAGCTGCAATAGGCTATTTTGGGAAGGATTTTGCAATTTTCAATTGCGATCAGACGATGAAGACAACTTGTTATGCATCCCCCAAGATTTCCACCTTTCCCCAACGAGACGATAATACTCGCGGCGGATATTAAAGAAAGTGCCATTTTCAAGATGTAAGATACGGGAGATCTTTGAAGGAATCTGCTCTCCAGTAAATGCACTGGACTTCACGAATCCATCATGGGTGAAAAGCGTTCTCCCACTTTTAATTGAAATAATCTGATTTCAACGAAACACTAAATGGTGACCTGTCTTTTATATTTTGAAAGAGGAGCTATCAAGAAACCAACTCCCATTTAACGAAGAGCCGGCACTCTATTCTCAATATTTCCGCACGAATGGTAGAAAGAATGTCGCAGGAGTAGGGATGGGAGAAACCTACCAGTTTTAGCAGAACACCGGCTTTTTGTTTCGGTTAGCTGGTTTTTTTCAGTTATTTTTTATCCCGGTTATAACCGGTTATTTTTTTAAAATCCAATAACCAGGTGAAAAAACCGGATCGGAAGATAGTATTGATTTTAGGTTCAATTAGACTAACATTTACCAAAATATGAAGCTTTGAATTTCATCATCTTAGGCCAATCAACGACAACCGCTTCCTCTAGGCAGCTGTTGGTTGGAGGATGACTGAAAGAGTCCTTATGAACAGATAAATATTGGCCAATAGATTGATTTCCTGTAAAAACAATATTTATAAAAAAACCTTTTCGACAAACGGCGTTTGTTTTTTTATTAAAAAATACCGAAAACCGGTTATTTCAAAACCCGGTTTATTTGAGTGGTTAAAACCGCTAGGTTAAACCGGAGGTAAAAAAACCTGAAAAACCGAAAACCATTTATTTTTGCAATAACCGCCATCCCTGCGCAGGAGGCAGTTTTAATTTCTGACTCTTATCGTGGAATCTCGAATCTCCCGCCATGCAATATCGGTCCCACTTGTTTTTATTTTCTCTCTTAGTCTTATACAAAAAGAAGATACTGTAATAGTCAAAAGGTTCGATCTGGAGATTTTGTTAAATCTGCTCATTTCTGATCTCTCTGAGTTCGGAAAAAACATTTTTGAAATTCTCTCTTTCTGTCTCTCTGCTTGTGAATACCATAACTGATAAAAGAATGACTTGGTTTGTGTTATTCACTACGAAATTGTAGATTTCTTTCAAATTTTGGACGACATCCTTCTGTGGGAAACCTTGTCTGTTCTTCCTTTTAATGCTTTCAACAAAGGATTTGAATAAAAACATTAAATCATTTATAGTTTTGAAAACTAGTACACACGTTCGACATAGGCTCCTGTTGAATAGACTAAAAGTCCCCGATGGTAGAAGAGGATCTCGCGCTGCCCCTTGGAATATTCCGGTTATTTTTAAAACTTTTTCATGGATTTATCGACAACTAATCAGTTTTGAAAATGCATGTTATGCACAAAATTAGAGCTTAAGATTCCCTATGAATAAATCATTTTATTTTAATTCTAATTTTAATAGTTACCGAGATAACCGGCCTCAAATGTTTCGGAATCATAAAATCCTCCACTTGGGCAGCCACTAAGAGATGGATAAACACTTATCATTCATTTAAACAGTTAAATTAAAAGTTATATGATACATTTAAACTTTTCTGGTCATTTTTATGTACTTCAATGTACTTCTTAAATGTATTCAATCACATCATTCAGAAGTTGGTGGATACTTGAGGGGGTACCCTATAGGACTTCTCTGGCTTAACTCTGAAAAAAGTGCTCAACGGGCTGTTTACAACCCTACAGAGAATTGAGATTTTTCCCTTTAGCAAAGTCTTCAAAGAGCGGAACAGATGGTAGCCCGAAAGTGCAAAGTAAGGACTATATGGACTGTGGGGCCAGACATCACAGACAAGCTCCAACAACCAGATGGCCAAAATAAGTATATGACCCAAAGTCAACCTAGTGAAATACCACCCTTTTATGATGGACCAATTCTGGGTTCTTCTCGTTAATGGCTTGCTTAAATTTGTTCATCTGGCTACAATATTTAACCGAATTAACTGTTCAATTAGACGTAATAGATGACGTTCTTCCCTCTAGAAACAGATCTCAACTTTCTGGGAATGGATATTGGCTGTGGACGAGTTTTCTGCTTTGTTTGTTTACATTTAAGTGCCTGTACTTCGTAATTACGGTGTAATGCTAAGTTAATGGGATCTTCAAAGCGGAAGTCCAACATGCAAGCAGATAAAGTCACGATTTTTAACGTATGTAAACAAACCAGAAAACTCGTCCATTGGGTTGGTTGATGGCGGCTCATTCGGATAACTGGTAAATGTTATTGTAGACGATGGTTTCTGGTCAATGTTATTGTAGACGATGCATTTCTTCTCAACCGTTATCAAACGATTAAAAATGAATAGATTTCGTTGTATTTAAGCCATAATTACAGGTGGAAATACGATCTATTGAATCTTTATTTGTTTGATATCCAAACACTAAGTGACTTCCGAAATCAAGTCGCATGCACTACTCACGAATGATCGAATTCTACTCTTCGAGTCTCTCTTCTATTTCAAGGCTGGGTTATAAGTTGATTATTTGACACTCTAAAACCAAAAGATTGAGTCGGCTCTCCTGGATGTTGAATGTTGATAATTTGTTATCGAAGTTTGGATTTGGTTGACAGCAACCTCGGACCGAATACTGAAAGCGTTGCCAATCTTAAAATTCAAATTTGCCTCGCTTTATTAACAAATCATTTGTGCAATGTTTGTTCCCTTACAAGACAAGACACCACTTCATACCCTTGCAACTATAACCTTTCCGTTATTTAAACAGTGTAGTGGACCTGAAGTGGAAGATACAGCATTTTCTCCGCAAACAGCGCATATATTTTTCGCGGCTCGAAAAGCATTCTTGCCTTTGACTATAATAGAAAAGCATTTATGGCCAAAAATTCCCTTCTTCGTTCTCTATATTTATTCTCATACCAGGTAAATACAATTAAATAAATACCGATGGGAAACAGACACAAACAATGACGAATGCACCATTAATCCGAAAATATCTAATTTCTCTACAGTTAGCAGCGCAAGTTGTCGGAGGCTGGCGGAAACTTTCGAAAAACCCAATATTTTAAAATATTTATTAATTTGTGTGTTTTGTGAATTGAAACAAGTTGATTTTGCTTTTGTATTTAAAATAAAATTATAAAAATTTTAGCAGAGCTTAGTCATGCTTCTCTCCGTAATATCTTTCTTCATATTGAATTTTTTAGTAATTTAGGACATCCAAAAATAAATAAACTTTGCATTGGAGTGCTACCGTTAACACATCCGTGACTAAAAGAAAATGTTTTATTTTACAAAAAAAATTGTAAGGATAATCATAAATGAAAGAAGGAATTCTTAAAAATTAAGACACACAACAATTTCTGACAGTTTGTTGGAACTGCAGAAAGTGAAGGAGAGTAAAAGATAATACATACTTTTTCTATCTTTTGACGTTCTACTACACCAATGATGGAAACGTTTCATGAACAGAGTGTACTGAGCAGAAGCTCCGGGATAATAGTTTTTGCAGTCTTCAGATACATGAGTTGGGCAATCCCTGTCGCTCGTCACATCCCTTTTTAAAAAGAATTTTATATAATTTTAAAGACTAGTTAGAAGTCTCAAGAGTTTTAATATTATGAATTTAAGTTTATATTGGTTATATTAAAATCTTATTATGAAACTGCACGAGACTTGTTTTAGCAAAAATCTTGTAGCCTTGATGCGTGATCACATGACGAACACGACTCCTGAACGAAACTTCCAGGCCATATCAATGAGAGGATGTTTGATCCAAGGCGACAAATTTAAAGTACAACTGGAAGACATACACTGCGGATCTTCCATAGATAAACAGGAACTTTTGATCTTGTGTCCCCAGGGCCGGGACCAATAAAACTGTCGAGTGTTTACTAAACGGTTTGGAATGATATTCTTGAAAAGCGCAATTCCGGCAATAAAAACTACACCTAAAATGTAGGCCAAATTTGACATGTCTAACAAAATGGGAGATTTTTTGCCAACTTTGGAGTGTAAGTTGATTTGTTTGGCCACATTCTGGATAGATGTCGCTTAAGCAGAGAAGGGACATATCACGTCAATATTTGTGCTCGGTAACAACTGTTGTCACGCTAAAATAAAAGTGCCCTTTCATAAATCAAATTATTTGTATTTAAGCAAAAGTTATTTAAAGTTAAACGGCGGATAATAAAGAATGTACCATTTCGAAGATGAAAGATACGCGGGAGATCTTTGATAGAATCTGATATGCAATCCGCGACCCCCGCACTGGACCTCAGGAATCTATCATGAGGGTAAAGCGTTCTCCCACTTATAATATAAATAATATAATTTCAACGAAATATTGAATGGTGATCTGTCTTGTATATTTCGAAAGAGAGGCTATCGAAAAACCAACTCCCATTTAACGAAAAGCTGGCACTATATTCTCAATATTTCCGCACTAATGGTAGAAAGAATGTCACAGGAGTAGGGATGGGAAAAACCTACCGACTAAACCGAAAACGGGTTTTTTGTTTCGGTTAACCGGTTTTTTCGATTATTTTTTTTGTCCCGGTTATAACCGGTTATTTTTTAAAATCCAATAACCGGGTAGAAAAACAGGATCGGAAGATAGGATCAATTTTAGGTTCGATTAGACTAACATTTACCAAGTTATGAAGCTTTGAATTTCATCACCTTAGGCCAATCAACGACAACCGCTTCCTCGAGACTTGGAGGATGACTGAAAGAGTCTTTATGGGCAGATAAATATTGGCCAATAGATTGACAGAAATATCAATATGAATTTGATTTAGTTTAGTGACAATGACGTCCTATTTCGAAGCTGCAATAAGCTATTTTGGGGCAGATGAAGACCATATATTTTCCCTCCCCCAAGATTTCCTCCTTCCCCCAACGAGAGGATATTTACTGCGGCGGTTAATATAGAAAGTGCCATTCCAAAATGTAAGTACGCGGTATTGAATCTTCAATCCATGACCCCCTGCAATGGACCCAACGAATCTGTGAAGAGGGTAAAGCGTTCTCTGACTCATAAATGAATTAATCTAATTTTCGACCGGACAAAGAATAGTTTCCTGCCCTGTTCATTTTGAAAGGCTATTTGATGTTTCTTTTGTTTCGCATGTTTTTCCATAAATGAGACATTATTTTGGAGTATTTTCAGTTTTAAGTAGGCAAATTTATGTATTATAGAATCATATCACTATCTTGATTTTCTAGAAAATGTTCATTATCCTGTCTACGTAATGGAGTCGTAATGAGTGTGTTTCGTTACGAACTGAATGTGCAGAACAGCATGCTCCACAACAGATCGGAGACTATCGATGGTGATGCTGAGATGTGGTTCGTCATTTCCACTTTCAGGCCAATCAAGTTTGCTGTCTGACCACCATTGAAAACATTCTTGGGCTGCTTCCAAAGCCAGAAGTCACGAAGTTCCTGAGACAAATATTCCTGAGACACAGCCTGTATTCTAGTAATTAAAAATAGCCCTCCCCAAGGAGAACGCTATCCTTCGATAACGAAGTCATGACAAAGCAATCACAGGAGAAATAATAGTAATTGTTCGTGCTCACATTTGTGTGTACTGTGCTCATATCACATCTTTGTCTTCCGCACACTATTTAGGAGAGAACTTTGTCATCTCTGGCGATGAGAATTCACTTGGGAAACGAGTACAGCACCATCTATTAGTACAGTCTTTAACAGATTATTTTTCTTCTCCAAACAGATTGCTTCACAAGCATATGGGTCAATTGTAAGGGACTTCTGATCGGTGGTTCTTATTTTAGATTTTTTGATATCAGAGCCTTAATTATAATCATCCAGCATTTTAATCCATTTTTCGAATTTGTATAAAGGATAATAAAGAAATTGCATAAAAGCGAATTACATCGCCACCGTTGTGGGCAGATAATGCGGAATTATTACTATTTAATTTTTAAAATAGAGAGAATCAATAGTCACTTACTCACAAAATGCCGCGTATCCTGTTTCATTGAGGGATTGAAAATATTTTAAAATTTTCGACTCGCAGTCTCTCAATTTTTGATCAATGCATTGTACACCAGCTGTCCACTTGAGTGCTGAAAAACCAGTAGATACTCTTTCATCAAAACCATTTCTTTCGTATGCACACTATACAGGGTATCCACTAAAGTCCCTTACCACCCTTTTAACTACCGAATGGCTGCAGCTATCTTCATAAGAGTGGTGTCTAGGCATGGTAAAGTGACTATGCTCTATTGGATGAAACCATTTACAGCGCCACCTGGTGGAAAACGGTTGAGTTAGCGTTATTATCTTTAAAACGGTAGGAGATAGATGAAAAAAGATAATTACAAAGTTGTAGAGTATCATCGATTTAGTACAAAGAGACACCTTATGGTCATGAACGCTGAAAACAGAACGCTTAAGGTACACATTTGTTTGTTCGCAGCTCCGTCTCGTATGGTTTCAACATGAAGGTGCGCCTGCGCACAAAACATCATCAGTGAAGCAGTACCTGGTCGAGGAATTCGAGGAACAAATAATCGGGTATGGTGGTTTCCAAGAGTGGCCTCCACGTTCACCTGATCTGACTGCAATGGACTTTGTCCTGTGGGGATAACTCAAACAGCAGGTGTATGCGACCCCTCGGCCAACACTGCAGACCTTCAACGAGACACCTCTAGGTGCCAAAGTGACACACGCTATGCTATACCGTGTGCAACGTGAAGTTCAAGCAAGGGTCCAGAAGTGCATTGTAGCTGACGGAGAGAAGTTTGAACATAGAAAATAAAGGTATCTTGAGATAACTAGTTTTTTTTCTTTCTAAGAATGTTTTGTTGTTTGTCACTGTAGGAAATCCCAAACAAACAAATATGTGTTTTAAGCGTTCTATTCTAAGCATTTACGTCCACAAAGTGTCTTTTTGTACTAAATCGAATGCTCTACAACTTTGTAATTCACTTTTTTCCTCTATCTCGTACCGTTTTAGAGATAATAACTCCACCGTTTTCCACCAGGTGGCGCTGTAAGTGGTTTCATCCAGTAGCACATAGTCACTTTACCATACCTAGACACAACTTTTATGAAGATAGCTGCATCCATTCGGTAATTAAAAGAGTGGTAAGGGACTTCATTGGGCACCCTGTATATAAAAATACAGCATTTGAACGTCTATCCAGTTGTAGATGCAGAGATGTTCAATCAAAAGCATACATCATTTTGAAACGCCATTTAAAGGCATCAAATCGCTTAACAAGCAGCTTGCAAGCTTGATGATACATGACTGGATTCAGTTATGCAACAAGGAACAAATTCCAAAACGCATAGTTTCGGATATTCACTGCTGGACAAAATTAAAAACTCAAGAAAGTTTCATTTTGTTTTTTATTATAATTTAGTTGAGTTTCATTTTACTTTAATAAAGTAATATCGAATAATTACAAAATCATATCTAAATTTAGCATAAAAATAAATCTTTAATAGCTTACTGCGTTTCTGAGTCATCCCTTTCACAAATAGATAGACAATCAATCTTTTCTGATTTTGTTCCAAAATGTGATACAAATATATAAATTTCGGTGCCTAAAAAAACTATGTGCTAAATTTTACCCATCTAGTTCAGTTTTATCTTGAGTTATCGTGTTTACATGCACGCGGTCGGACATACAGTCTCCCTTTTCATGGATTTCATACAAAATATCTACAATATTGGTGTGAAGACTGTACGCCAAATTTCATCTTTCTAGTTCGTTGTGTGCTTGAGTAAGCCTATTCACAAACAGACAGAACGCTGCCCCATGCCCCTGTGTCCCAAACCATTACAGTTACTAAAGGCCGATAGACAAAAATAGTTCCAAAACTTATTTTTTCGGACATAGAGGGGTCTAAAACGTGAAGATTCGTCAATATCTCAAGATAGAAGCTCTTCACGATTACGATACCTGGTTTTCCTATAAATCATCTTTATATTTAAAATAATTGGCGAAACCAGAGGACAAGTACCCCACCCCAAACTACGGGACCGATTTCGATAATTTTTATTCATATAAAAGCTTAGATATGCCATCAATGGTCGTCACCCCCACTATCGTCCATTTTCGAGAAAAATCGTAAAATAATTTTCCACTGTACATTCTCCTATCGGGTTAAACTTTCAGACAATCCAACAGCTCCAAACACTGTACCAATTTCGACAATTTTTATTTCAACTGAAAACTTATGACATTTAGAAATTTCATGAATGGTCCTCTGGCTCCCATCCCTATCCACTTTCGAGATATATCGCGAAATTAAACCTTGGGCAGATCGCCAAGTTTCAAGCATTTTAAACACAGGCTACTAAAATTACGGGCGAAGAGCTGGTCGCCGAAGGCAGCTAGTACTATAAAGTGTAAAATGTCTCATGTCGTACTCTCTGTACAACATCAGAAATTCGTTTAAATCAAAATCTAGATCCAGATATAAATTCAAAAATATTTCCTAATTTATTTTAAAACAACAGTGAAGGGTTACGTCGCTTAATGAAAAGAATACAGACTTTTCACTTTTAAAGCAAATATATAAAATTACAAATATCAAGCTACTTTCGGCATACCATTCAACTGTAAATACCATTATCTTACGACAATTTATACTAAATCAATATGAAATAAATAAAATTTTAAAAATAAATTTGATTTATACTTACAAGCTATGGTCAGAATGGAAGTTTATGAAATATATGTATAATAATATATGTATAAATATTTTTTTATGAAATAAATAAAATTTTTTAAATAAATTTGATTTATACTTACAAGCTATGGTTAGAATGGAAGTTATTATCACAGCAACATTCCACATTATTTCTGTGCCAGAGATCGTAGTTGCCTTTGATGAAATATCCTCACCTTTTATGATTACTTCACCTCCATGCCTTCCTATTTTTCATATTTCTCTTTTCCGGTGAAAGTGCGTATCCTCCGCGGATACGGCAGTTTGGTGCCTTCCTCGTCAGTTGACCAGGTTTCAACGAGGCTAATCCCAAAATAAATCTCGTGTTGCTTCAAAATGGGAGATTTATATAACTCAAACTAAACGTGATCGAAGATTTGACATTAAGTTACATTTTAAAATTGCCACATGGTGGGTAAAGCTTAAAACAACTTCGTAATCCAGGGGAGTATCCACCAAAATTTATCAAGATAGATTACAGCCTCAAATTTGCTCCAATTAATTTCATGTCTTGTTTTGTATGTTGGAAAGATGGTGGACAAATTAAGCAACTTTATTTTGTTTAAAATAGATTTTTAATGTACAGGAACTCTCGCCTGTTTACAGTTTCGCGGATACACCGGACGGAGCTATTAATCAATCATTACGCTTCTTTTGCATTAAATAATAATAATAAAACCTAAACTTTTTCACGTGTTGTATATGACTTTACTAGATGATGGCCGCTACTTCGTTCGCGAAGTAACACATTATTCTCACCTTGATGTTCGGGAAAAGAGTAATTTTACGCCTAATAGTTTTTAATGTAAATAGCACTTTTATATAATTATTATAATAAACAAAATCCTTTTATCTTTTGAATATTTTTGAGTTAGTAATATTTTTTAAAGAAATGCATGAAATTTAATTATGCATTGTAGTGTTTCAGTTTTGTTTATATAGATATACACTGGACAGAATTCCGACACAAAATCTTTCTATCGTCTGCATCTTTATTTTTAATTAAAATGAGATAATCTATTGCACCAAAGATATTTAAAATCTCGTAGCTCCTTAAAAAATTACAGATAATTTTTTTCATAAATTATTAATAATTTTTAAGAATGATACAAAATTAATTTTTAAGAATGATATAAAAAAATCAATATTTGAATCTCCCTCTAATTTTTGTGAAAATATTTTAACATGATAACGCTTATAGTCATGATGCTATTTATAAATTGCGTGATGCGAGATACGGGGAATGCACGTTGCAAAACTCATTCGTTATTTTTTTTCATAAGTTGTTAATAATTCTTAAGAATGATGCAAAATTAATCTTTAAGAATGATACAAAAAATCAATATTTGAATCTCCATCTAATTTTTGTTTAAATATTTTAAAATGATAATGCTTATAGGCATGATACTATTGGTAAATTGTTTGATGAGAGATATGGGAAATGCATGCTGCAAAACTCGTTCGAAAAGCTATACAAGGCACACCGTTCGACCTAGAACTACCACATTTGAAAAGTAGTTACTTCTTGGATGGTAGATGCACACTAGAAAAGGGTTTATCAAAATTTTAATTAAATATTTTAATTAATAATTAATTGAAATTTCTAAGATTTCCCCAGAATAACTGCAAAGTTTATTATTGCACAAAAGCTATTTAAAGTTTAAAACATTAGCCCTTTTAGTGATATCAGTTTTATTTCCGTACAATTTTTACCGTCTAATAATAAAAATATTTGAAAAATATTCTTAAGTATATTTATCAAAAGTCCTTTTCATTGTTTTAGGTATTGAGCAACGTTATTAAATACATTTTTACTTTCTCATATACGAAGTATACAAAGAGAGTATTACAATCGTCAAAAAATTCGAACTCGAGATTTTGACGAATCTCCACGTTTTAGATCTCCTTGAGTCAGAAATGAAAACGTATAGAAAGATATTGGGACTGGGAACTTCTTATACGTTATTATTTCAGAGTTTTGAAAGCTAATGGATAAAAAAAATAGTAAAAAAATGTCTCTAGCCATAAGGAACTTCATTAAAATATGCTAAAAGTACTATTTATAATTAAATTTACTTGTAGTAGTAGTTAATTAACACTTGATTTTCTTCTGTTTGTTCCATATTAGAGTAATAATTTTGAAGGAAATAAGTCAGAAAATGTTTTCGACCTGTAAAGGGACTCCAAATGGAAAAAAGTTTAAGACGCTCTCATATAAAACATTCAAAATATAGCGCAATCAAAATAGGTCTGACAGAATCAGAGAAAATAAATGTATATAGAATTGTTTATTATTGCATTGTAGAATGTGCTTGTTTAATATTATTGTACTCTCTCGTATACAAAGAATACAGAAAAAAGTATTCTCATCATAGAAAAAAAATATCGACTTGAGATTTTGAAGAATCCCACGTTAGATGACCCTGAATTCGATTTTTTTTCGCAATTTTCTTTGTAACGATGTATGATAGATGGAACAAATTTGACGAATAACTTCATCGCCTTTCCTGCAGATTTGTAGGTAACTTAAGGCTGAATTCATCTATAAATTGACCGTCTGTCAGTCTGTCTATTCGAGTGTATTTTAACGTCATAACCAGGGTTGCGGTGATTTAAATCAGTTGATTAAAATCACTGATTTAAATCGCGATTTAAATCAACTGATTTTTTTCAAAAAAATCACTGATTTAAATCACTTCATTTTAAATATCAAGTTAATCTGCTTTAATGAAATAAAATTGTTCATGTATCTTTAAATAGTGATTTTAAACTATTTTTAAATTTATATTTAAAGAAAAAAATGTATATTTAAAGAAAGAATATATAGAACATACATTTTTTTTTTTTTTATTGAATTGGTGTAACTAGAGTACTTTCCATATCTTTATTTTTGAGAACACAAGCAAATTAGATTTTAACCCTTTGCGGTGCAAGGCAATAAATTTTTGAAAATATGATGAGAAAACAACATGAATGGGTTTAGTTTATTGTCTAGACATAGAATCTACAAAAAAAGTTTTTTTTAAAAAACTTACTTCATTACGAGGGGGGGTCGTCCCCCTTTTGGGTTACCCCCTCATGAGAACCCCTTAGGTACAGCCACCTTGATACACTCAAAAATTATTGTTGAATCTTGCAGAAAATTATAAATTAAAAGTTCAAGAATAGTGGAGCAAAATTTTCGAGTTACTTTGCTAAAATTGTTAAACATCCAGAACTGAAAAATTTCTTATCTCCGAGTCAAGGAATTTTCCCAAACTTTATCTCTAATAATTCCTATTCTGAAACAAAATTTCATAAGACTGCTATATACATTCTAAAAGGAGTACTATTAGCCCTATCCTAAACCTATCATTTTCCATTCATAGTTGAATTTAACGGTTGAGAAGCGAGTGAAAATAGGTGTGCCATTAACTGGCACGCTTCGCCGCAAAGGGTTAAATAAATCTCTAATGAGCAACACAATAAAATGCAAAGTATGAGATGCTCCTTTTTTATAAAATAAAGTAAATATTGTGAAAGGATCATGTTCACAAAGAAAGAACATAGTAAAATGCAGCGAGTTTCATTTTAATACTGGAGAAAACTAAATAGCGTTGGGGACAACAAAGTTTTTATATTGCAATAATGTTCAAATGTAAGATAATTAAGTAATGCATATAAATGTTCCAAAAGAAATGCAAACTTCTACATAGTGCAATTTAAACTATGATCTATACTTATAAAAGGCAATATTTGTGAGTGTGTGCGCAATGTCCAGATGAATATATCACATTTACAGTCATGAAATTTGGCACACAGGTAGTCCTGATGGTGACTCAATGCACCTCGAAGCCTGAATTTAAAAATTTTATCTAGAAATTTTTTTATTTAATGTTTTGGGTGAAACAGATTAGGATTAGAGAAAGCTTCAAAACTTGTGTTTGTAATGAAACAAATGAACAGCTGAGTGTAAAATTCTCCAATATTCTAACATACAATAATATATCTATAGTCAAGAAATGACAATTTTTATTATATTTTTCCTTAATAAAATTATCTGATATTACAAAAGTATATTATTTTTATATTTTTGTTCACGAATATTTTTTAAATAGTTGTTACATTTTTGAATTAAATTTTTTTATTTGTTTTTTTAAAGAAAGTACAGCTTAATGACTGGTATGTTGTTATATATATATAATTCTATGACTGTAAGGCTCATTTTCTATTTACAAATGTTAAATATATATTTGTAGTTTTAAAAAAATCATTAAAATCAAAAAAATCTTGATTTAAATCAAAAAAATCCGATTTAAATCAAATAAATCGATTTTTTTGAAAAAAATCAAAAAAATCGACAACCCTGGTCATAACTGTAAACACGACTATTTAAATAAGTGAAATTTGGTATGTGGTTTTGTCACCCATATTGGACCATTGTAGATATGTACCACATTTTGGTTCATATCTACATTCGACCAATAATTGATACCAATGGACCAAAATTTGATAAGCATCTACAGAACCGCACGCCTTCTCTTACCCCGTACCCATGACAAGACCGGTCACTGAAATGTTTGATGGCAATACCCGGGAATTTTATTTAAGATAAAAAGAAAAAGAAAAAGAAAAAAAGATATTTACACTATTCAGAGCACAGCCATTCACACTTTTACATCTATAAAACACCTACCCATTGTAGATGATAATGAAATTTTGGGCCTAATCACTGAAAAGCGAAGACTTAGAAATTGCATACTTCCTTTTCTTTACTACGTTATAAATCCATAGTTACACAAAACGCCTCATATAACTATTCGAAAAGGCAGAGCGGAGAACACTCCCGGTAGTTTTATAAGAATGATTTACAAAATGTCGTTCGAAATTTCCTGTTTATTGCTTAAAATGTATCAATTCATGCACAGAAGCACATGACATGTGCGGTAATGAATTTTATTTTGGAATCGAATGCCCATCTTGTTAATGGAAAAAGTAACAGAATCTGGTAAGAAACACTGTAGTCGCATGTTATACGACAAGTACAGTTACAGCTGTCATGAGCCAAGGCGGCTTGTGAATTAACCCTATCGGAAACTGTTTGAAAAGTCTTTTTTATCTTATGTTCTTATTAAAATTTCATATTTTTTTCACATACAACTTTCTTTACAGGGTAAAATAACAGTCTGTTTCGTGTTTTCTAGGTCTAACTCGATTGGTTTGGTTTGATTGTTTTGTCGGAATAGGATTCGTTATGTTTTAAACTTTTAGGCTTTGGAATAGGATGCGTTGTGCTAAATTGTTTTCTAGTACTTAATCTTTATACTCTAGATCATTTATATCTGCTATACATTTGATATAAATATACAATTCGGATTTTTCGAATTACCATATTTACAGACAAACATAATTTCATAGATGTCCTTTTTAGAATTCAGAAAGGCATAAAATGTGGAGATACATCAAAATCTCTTGGTCGAATTTTTTGACTATTATAATAATTTCTTCATGTAAAATTCAGTACGCGCATACTCGTATTTTATGATATTTTTTATATATTCTTTAACAGAACAATTCTTTCAGAAAACAGATTAAACGCTGTAAAAGACATTCGAGCAACATTTTGATTGCAAAAAGCAAAAAATAAATTAATAAAATAAAATACCTAACCATAACTAACCTCCGGTACGGAAATCCTTAATTACATTTCAATATCTCTGCGGAAATACTTCAGGCCTGATAACAAATGAAATGACGTAAGGAAATAAAAGTAATTAAACTGGATATAATAAAATATTTTCTTTTATTTATATATTTCTACAAGTCGCTGAAGAACATAATTTAAATAGCCTCATATTAATTAAATAGAAATGCTAATTTTTAAAAACAGAAAACTTCTTTAAAAGCGTGCTTTGAAAAACTTTTCTATAGCTCTACGCTAGATTTAAGTTTGAAAGCTTGCTTTTCAAAAACACGTTCGTGTGTAGTTCTAAATACTCTACACGTTCTAAAATTCAGAAATATTTTTTCCTAGATGTCACCCTAGAAGTCAAAAGGCAAAAATAGCAAAGGCTGCCTTTTTTAAAAACGTTTTATTTTTATTATATTTTACTTTTGGGTCTCTAATATATTTCATAATTCGTCATTATATTCATAATAGAATCTTGTGAAATTCTGATATAAAAACTCTAAGTCAAATGTTCCTTCTATTCCAATGGTCTTTATTGGATGGGGTAGCTAGTATTATTAAAATTTGTTACAGCAAAGTAGGTACCCAAAGTTAAAATTTAGTTTAATTTAATATATATATGTATAGATATCGTTTATCAAATCAATTTTGGGTACAGAAAAATATAACTCAATGATTAGCTATTCTAGTAATACTCATATACCACCTACCTTTGTAGACCTGAAAAGCCTAGCTACTAAATTAAAAGTCAATTTACATATAGTGGTAGTAAAATGCTAGTTGTGAAAACAAATTAGAGATATTAATACAGAATCGACATCTATGAATTTAAATCTTTTTATTTTAGAACAGTTTAAATTAAATCACTTTAATCACTGCCACAAGTTATACATATATAAGATGATGCACATGTTTAGAAAATGTAATAACCAAAATAAAAATATGTAGCTACACATATTACAAAGCGCTGCAGGCTTAAAAAAAATATATAGTAATGAGGATACTAGGTAGAAACAACAAATTTAAGGAACATCTTGATTCTGCAGAAAAATAATGGTGGTACATTTACAAAGCACATCACAGTCTTTGTTTCGCTTGTGAAAAACTAACTAAAACACACGTTGTATGAAAAATTCGGAGAATTTGTAATATCAAAAATTATGTTATCAGCTGTGAGGTAATTCAGTCGCATCATTGGTACACTAACAAGCTTCCTTGCACACTTCCATCTAAAGACTGTCAATGCAAATATTTTTTGCAGGACAGGCTGATCGAGAATCGCAACATGATCTTTTCTAGTGCAGGGCTTGAGTATTCAGTGCACTCTAGCTAGTGATTTGTATAGCGCAATTTTTAACACACAAGCTGTCACAATTGCCTCCATTTCACGCATGAATAAAGAAGAAAAACTTTGGATGACACCATTCACAGCTTGAAAAGTTTAAACTCGCAGAATTTTTGAAGATTTCAAATTCGCAGAATCAAAAAAATCACATCATCACACGAAAAAAAACTTGTTGTAGAATCCAACTCTTTCATCTTTTTGCTCCAACGGAAAAAGAATATATCTAAAACTGATTAACTCTCTGAAGGCCTAAAGGTCCCCAGAAGCCTAAAAAAAGGCCCTGGGACCCGCAGCTGCAAATACACCTCACTCGTTCAGAGAAGCACAACAAAGAAAAAAAAAATCATAACGGAAAACGATTCCAGATACAGATGCCCAAAACCTGATTACGCCAAATTCCTACGCGAAAACAAGATGGCGAAGAAATAATCCCGTTTCAAAATTTGAATTTAAAAATTAATAAAGTTGAAACCTTAATGGAAACAACAACAAAAGTTAAGACAAATAATATTTAAATCGAAAACAAAGTAAATAATTAAGTAAAATTTAGATATTTAATGAAACGGCTAAAAATTATCGTTTTGAATTTCAAAATTTGCCAAAGTTGCCACAAGAGAAGAAATAAACTTTAGTGGCGAAGAATTAAATTAATTAAAAATACTGACAAAACCGAAAAAAGATGTTGATGCAATATTTGCAATCTAACAGTCTTGAGAATCGGAGGGACTAAGACTAAGCCAATTTTAAATTGTATTCGCGTGTTTTGAATTAATAATATACAAAGAATTAAAATAATTACTAAAAATGAAATTTAAAATTAATTTTGAAAATTTATTAAAAATAAAGAAAATATTGTAAAAATATTATAGCGATACGTTTAAAAAGCTAGGTTTTTCTTTTAAATTGCAAGACGGTAGCAAAACAATTCTTTCACAATAGTAAGCTAATTATTTTGCAGTTTGAAGCAATTTTTAGTTAATTAAATTTATGTAATTATTATTAAGTTGAGGCTTGAAATCAATGTATGTTATTTCAAGCCTCGACTAAATCTTTTTTTAGAAGTTTAAATAAGTTTTCTGTGTTTTTACTAACTTTTTTTTCACTTTGTGTTTTTTTCTAATTTATTTAATATTGTTTTCTATTGATATTTGAATCATTCGTACTTATACATTTTATTATGGTAAATCTAATTTGAGTCACATTGATGGCTTCCGAATTTATAAAATATTTAATTAATTTCATTAAAATATTTATTAATTAATTTTTTTTATACTTAAGTTAGTTAATAGCTATAAATAGATTAGCCCGATAATGCCCGACTTAATTTAAAACAGATATTACACAAAATTTCTTTTAAATTATGATAAAAACAGCAAGATTTTATTTTTAAAAAAATATCGAAAAATCGATAAAGAAATCATTTAAGAAAACTTTTTATGCATTTCTTTGCCTGCATTTCTTCGAAAATAAATCAAATAAAAAAATCAAACCCTCTTCTCAAGAAAGTTGTCTTAAATTTAAACAATGTGAAGCTAGCATAAGATTATTGATTGCGATCGCATGCATGCAATGTAACAATAGCTGCATTTTAGATGACATATCCAGTTCCGTTTGTCGTGTGACTGTGATATCACATGAATTTACTAGATTCTGTTTAGTATCCCGTCTTTACTCCCTATGCAGTACTTCGAATAAAAAGTGAATGAAATATAGCTGGTAATATTTCTGCCATCGAGCCACATTTGTTAAAAACAGGTACTACATTCCGTTTCGAAACAGGAAACTGACGGAAGTCCGGTCACTCAATCTTTTTCTCTGTGGAAAAATGGTTCGGCTTTATTTCTGAAAAATAATGCTAGTTATTTTTAGCAGTTGAATCTTTTTTTAGCTACAGCGATGACTAAATAGTTTCCAAACTGAATAATTCGTTTTTCCTTCAAACGTATTCACCTGCTTTCGTTAAGGATAACCTGTTTCGGCTTTCTGTAGTTACGTTCAGATGTTTTTAATTTCTCTTATGCGAATCATACTATTAGAAATCATTATAATTGTCAAAAAAATGAACTGGGAGAACATGATGAATCTCTGCGTTTTAAAACCCTTCCAAAGGTTGTGGGAAGTATACTTCCCATCTAATTTATCAAGTTTTAAACATACAAGGTAGGCTATTTTAAAGTTCTCAACAAATTTTTCGATGAAAGGAAATCCGAGACGTTCCAATTTCTCATCTCAAACCGTAACAAAGTGTCTTGACTTTTTAATTAATTATTAATTAATCAAATTAATTAACAAAAAATAATGCCATCCAATAAACTAAATGAATTTCTTTTTTTAAATTAACCTCAACCCCAAAGTTATTTTAGTACGCCATTACTAGAAAAAATGGCCGTTGAAAGGGTTAAACTCTCCGGGTTCACAAAAGCTATTTTTGGAATTATATCGCCTGAGAACACGAGAACTGAGAAACACAATAAGCTAGGCGAATTAAATTTGTTATATAGCATCGACACCGGAATTGTATATTTCTATCAAATTTTGAACGAAATCCGTCTGTCTATCTACCATGTGAACGTGATAACTCAAATTTTGTTTGCAAATATTTGTGTCAAATTTTAGACCACACCATGAAAAGATTGTCTATCTGTCAGTCTATGCATCCGAGTTCATGAGAACGTCGTGACTGAGAAACGCAACAAGCTTGGAAATTCTGTATGTAGTCTTGACACTACAATGGCAGATATGGCTCAAAGTTTCAATCCAATCGGTCAGCGGTATAAGGTTCAAAGTGCAGACTCAATTGTTTCCCTACACGAAGAAGAAAAACTGGAAACTTCGAAAAGTGGTACGTGGTCTTGACTTTAAAGTTGTAGATATGTGACACACTTATACTTCGAGCCGATTGGTAAGCGGTAATAGGTCCAAAATGCCTACTTGAGTTATTTCTCTACACTAAGAAACTTAGTATTACAAAACGCTCCGTACTGTGCAAGCATACGAGAATATCGAGGAGAAAACAACTCTTTCTGATTTCCTTCGACGTGAAACAAAAAAAGTTATGCATTTTATTTTGCTCTGTTTCATCTGATTCTTTTAATTACTAATTAATAAGATGGAATTATATCGCAGTCTTCTCTGAAAAAATTTGTAGTATATCGTCAGTGAAAAAAGTACTAAAGTAGTATATCTTCAGTAGTCGTACTAGAAGTCGTACATCAAAAATTCCATTTGGTTCAAATCTACTAGGTGGCACCCCTTCATATCGCCATGAAATTTGTAAATCATTATCCTTATCATCTTTCTGTGGAACGGGTGAGATGAAATCCATTTCCGTTTTCCTCAATTTCTGGTCGGTCCCCTAAATGCCCTCGTGACCGAATCTTCACTGTAAAATGATAGTTCAAGTCTATTCATCACATGGTTGAATTGCAGTTCTTCGAGCCTTTCTGGAGAAATTTGAAAAAATGCGTAAATCCGGCAGTGACCAGATCTTTTAATCGTATAGTGTATTCTATACTATTTTCAACTATATATTCACAATATAGAGTTCAGAACATTGTACAACGCTTTTAAACGTAGTATTTTTAATATTGTTTTCACTGTATTACATAACATTATATATTCAGTATCTTAAAGAAAAATTATTCCAGTAGATTTCTTAAAGTTATCTCAAGTCAAACGAATTCTCGGGAAAAGATTCATTCCTTTATTCGAATTTTTACATTTATATCATTTTTAAAAAGTTAATCTCTCTGGAGTATTGCAGCATATTGTATTTGTGGTACAGTAATTGTTGGTGTTCACAATACTGAACCAACGTCATGGAATATTATTCTATTTCCATTGAGGATGTTTAACAAGTGTATCTTTCATTACTTTTTCTCTGCTTTTTAAGCCTCATCCAGAATCTGCTGTCAGGAAATGAATGAGTAAATGGCAGTACACTAATTGATATTTAGCCAGTGTAAGGAAGACATTTTTTATGGATTGCTAATTATTGTATACAGTAGATGACCGATTAATGAGCATGGCGGTCTATGATCAAATAGTACAATTTTGAGAAAGTGATTTTGTTTGAGCAAAGAACTTATGGTCGGATAATGAACGCCTCACAGAACAAGTACAAGAAAAACAAAGATATGTTTAGTTATTCATTTATTTCTCACGCCGATCCAGCTTACCCAAAGGGTGTAAAGCTTTCATTCGTAAGAATCGAATGCAATTCGATATAAACTACACCCATATTGGGTGGAAGGTATACACATAAAAATAAACAAAATACGTAATAAATAAATAAACATACCTATAATAAACATAACAAAGATATCAAAAATAAATAAATATAATTTATATAAATAAAAATAATATAATAAAAAGAAACAGCGGAAATTTATAAGAAGTACAACTTAATCCAACATTCGCTAGGAAAAATAGGTGGACACACACACGCACGCACACGCGCGCACACACACACACACACACACACACACACACACACACACAGCACACACACACACACACACACACACACACACACACACACACACACGCTCGAAGTCTGTAATACAATTTAGAAAAGAGAAAAAAAATGTCCAAAATACAGTATTGAAAAGAAACCAACAAAAAAACGATGTCTACAATAAAATTGAGAAAAGGTATGAAATTTAGGTAATTCAATCACTGGGAAAGTCTGCTGCATATAGAATTGCTTATTTAGAAAGTCTTCCAACTTGCTTTTTTACTAAGAGAAAATTTTTAAACCACTCTCTTTTAAAATCATCTGAAAGTTTCTTAAGATGAAATTTTTTCGAGTGGACGCAGTGACCTGCGCCTCCTGTACTTCAGCCGATACGTAATTGTGTATAAGGATTTTAGAACGTTTAAGATAACAAGGAAACGATCCATACCCAGTTAAGAAACATATTAAAAATTTATGTTGAATTAAATATTTTGTATCCACATGCTTAAAGAGTCATTGTTTCATTTAATTTTAGATTTGATATAAGAATAGGAACTCAAGATGCCCATTTCTTCTCCTAAATGGCCGTTATTTTGGCGAAGTGGTTCGTTAGCTCATTACTCGGGTTACCGACATGTGCCTTCACACAGGCAATACCTACCAGCTGCATATCCAACCGAATATTAATCTTTATTTTTCCCGATAGTCATCATCTATTGACACTTTGAAGACTGCTGTGTCAATGTCCGAATTTGTTAATAAAATCAATGATTGCTGCTGAATTGGTGATTCAACCATCGATCTGAGTTTGCAAAATTGCATCTTACGACCATTTGTAGTGCCACCTGAAGAATTTTTTGCACCTGAAACAAACTTATGTTTCAGCGCTTTCTATCGCATTGGCTGGCAATATTCTAATAAACGCATTGATATGAATAAAATAAAATAAAGAAGATTAGAAAGGAATAAATTAAAGTGCCACCTATTAAATAATTTTTGTAATGAATAAACATAAATCATGTCTTTCTCTATTTTTGTCCAAAGTTATAGAAACATTTATGAAAAATGCCATTGAAAGTTTTTAATTTTAAAAAATCCACTATCGTAAAAATTTTTGCAACAAAATTAAATCTTATGACAAAGAACAAAAACAGTATTTACAAGGACAATTTAAGTCTTTTATATCAATAAGTCTTGGTAATTTAAGTCTTTTATATCAACATTATTTATGAAAAGATAGAAAGGTAACTTTTACTGTGACTATTGTTTTATAAAAAACAAGCATTGCGAAAGAATATAATATTGTCACTTAAACGTAGTAGCAAATGGAATTGAAGACACTAACTAGAAGTAAATCAAATTGATGCAGATTATTAACAAACCATTAGCAGCTACACTTGGTGGAGAACTTTCCCAGAGACTGAATGTACATGGCTTTCTATATTGCATTGAAATATTCCAGAACACTGTCCTGGAAATATGCTTATAAAGAATATTCTAGAAATCCCAAAATAATAACATGAAATAATTAAACAAATGTCTTACAGAAATTTGTAATGTTACCGTTTACAGGATTTGAAACTGGGAACTCACATTCACACATCAAGTGTTGTACCACAGCTTTATAGATGCTTAAGAGTTTCGCAGAAAACGGAAATATCTTCTAATAATGAAATCGAATGTGTATGTCTACCTGTCTGTTTGCAACCGACAGGGTGCCGTTTAGGCGTCGAGTTCGGGGGTATGCTGTGGTGTTATGTCTGTTTGGGTCTTTTAATGGTCTATAGGACAGACCCAAAGACCTAAAACTACCAAATTTGGCACAAATATGCATTGAAGTGTGGGAATGTGCACCTTGAAGCGATTTTTACGAAATTTTACTTAAAATGTTGGGTAATTAAAAGTGAAGTAAAAAATCTGACGGGTTTTTTTGTGTCATTTCAGGAAATATTATCACATTTTTGATTTTTGACACACAATTGATTTTTGAAGCATCTTAAGATTCCAAAAATTATCTTCTTAATGATAAAATTTAATTGTCGCCCAATTTTTCCCCCTAATTTTAGTAAATTTTCAAAAATATTTTAATTTATAATACTTTTCATTGATGCAATGGACTTCGTTCCTTTTCTATTTTTATAACTAATAATTAATCGCGTATTTCTCTTCCAGTGTTGAAATGCTAAGGAAATATACTAAGAGATTTTACTTCCTTTTTTCAATTCATTAATTTTTTTTGCGAAATCTGTAAACAAAGCCGTCAAAGATGGTAATTATGTTAGGAAATATATCCAGTAAAATTAACTAATTTTTAAGTTTGGTTATCGTTTTTTTTTCTCATTCAGCTAACATGCTGCTCGACTGAAAATATGTTGTATAGATTGAGTTAAACAAAACTCAATTGATATTCCATTGAAAGTAAAATCAGTACTCCCTGTGAACTATCTGGTCGTAGAAACAAAATAATAATGATACAAAAGTAACACAGCATATAGTGGAGACCGGGGCAGGTTTACACACTTTTTACACTTTTCTTTTTCTTTTTAAGGCTTTAAAGTATTTCTTTCATTTTCAATACCAATTAATTAGTTAGACTTTAAGGCATGTAGTGTATATTTTTAAATACTTTAAATTATTTTATTTTTGTAATTTTACCATTTTCTTTACCATGATGTCACCTGTGTAAACTTGCCCCATGACCGGGGCAAGTTTACACACTGCCTGAGGCACGTTTACACGCCACCAAAAATGATTAAGTAGAAGGCTTACAGTAATTAGAATACAACAAATTAAATACAAAGAAACTTAGTTTATTTCAAAAAGTACATTATAGATTATAAACAATTATGGTGAATCCTAATAGTTTTCAAAATTACTCTCACAATTTATACAAACAAAATATTTTGAATTGTAATTGGTAATGTAGTCCTCATGAGCTCACATCTTACATTTGGTGCATTGTACCCACTGTTCGACAGATCTTGATTCTTCGTATGGATTTAAACAGTAAATACACAGACAATTTCCATCGTCATCAGAATCCAAAGTTTTCTTGTTTTTTTTGTTTCTTTATACTCTCGAAATTTCCCAAATTTTCTTTCAGAACAAGGTTTTTCTTATTTTTAAATTTTTAATCCACATTGTTTTTTTTCATTATTATAACGTGTTCTAGTGGAGCTCACTGACCGAGACATAGTATGATGTGCTGATGCTAATTTCCTCTTTATTGATTTCTCCTTCTATATTTGTAAAGCATTTTTTACAGGTGCATCTGTAAGAATTGATGTTTGCCTTTTTTTTCCTACCTCTGTTACTTCTTTTCCTTGGCCCTACTTTTTGAAATGGCCTCGCATCTTCAGGTATTGGGAATGACTTTGTAATGCAAGTGCCACTTGTGCCAGTTATAACAGAAAAAATGGCGATGAGGCAAGTTTACATACTGTATAAAACTGACCATGCACTGAGTGTAAACTTGCTCCATAGCCATTTTTTGTTATAACTCAGTATATAAGTTTTATTCATAATAAAAAAAATAATCAACTCAATAGCTTAAAATAACCACAAACGAACAACCTAAGAGGATAATCCATAATAAATCATAATATTCAAATAGTTCGAGCTCTATTAAAACCAATAAGTAAGGGTAAAAATTTACTAAACTGGTAAAAAATCAGAAAAAGGTGTCCACTTCACGATCCACTTTCAAGACTGACTCCAAACTTGCAAACTTGCTTGTATTAACGAAGGCCGCGACACTTCTTCTGAAACGACATGTAGTGCCCCCTGACCAATAGTATGTGAAATATAAGCCTTGTGTAAACTTGCCCTGTACCAAACTTGCCTCGGTCTCCCCTAACAAATATTTTATGATTAAAAACTAGGTATATCTCTGTCTCTACTAATAGTAAAAGAGAATGTGTTTGTGTGTGTGCCTATAGGACACACCGTTAGACCTAGAGTTACCAAATATGGCACAGATATACTTTAGAGGGCGGGAATGTGCAAACGTGGAGGTTATTTTTGAAATTGTAATCGGAATTTTAAGTAATTAAAAATTAACAAAATTTTCACGTTCCTCCACTTCCCAAAATATTATAGCACAAAAATAATTTGTTAAACCTTCATAAAATTAAAAATACTACCTATTCAATGATATTAATTTAGTTACCATAAAATTTTTTCTCCAATTTTGATAAATTTTTAAAAATATTTTTCAGTACATTTTACAATGATATTTTTCATTGTTGTAATGAAACTCGCATTATTTTCATTGATGCTACAAATATTCTATCCTTGGTTTCCCTTCCTTTGTTGATAACAAAGGCATAAAGGTTCTGCTTGTTCTTGCATATTCAGTAGTAATTGTTTTTAAAACAAGTTTTTAATGAATTTTTTATTTTTAAAAAAAATTATGGTAATTACTATTAAGGTTTAATTTCAGAAGTAAGCAATGATGAAAATTTCTGATAGTTCGTCCATTTTTTATAGTCTGCTGCTCTCGCTTGCGATATAATTGTTTATATAAAATATATTATCACTATTTTAATTTTACATTTTGCTTTCTTATTGTAGAACACTGAATCAATAAACAAAATTTTAGAAAGATATTACGTAAATTTATAAAACGTAGAAAAGATATTACGTAAATTTATAAAACATATTCGGTAACACACACAGAATGTAGATGCAGAATTATTCTACTTAACATTCTTACATTTTTTACGAACATGTTTGGATTTAGCGTACAATTTATTGGATTAGTTGAAGTTTAACCATTTCCAGTTTCGATTAAAGCTCAAATATCAGGTGAGATGACATAGAATTAAGAAGATTCACAGCGCAATGAACAGAATAGGTATAAGGCTTCTAAAATAATACTGTTTAAATGTCTATCAAAATTTGAAAATTAGAGTTAAAATATACTTTTGGGGGAACCATCAGTACGAAGTTAAGCATAAAAGATTTAATTGAATTTTTTTGAAGCTAATAATCACGCCGCACTATTTGATCGCCAAAGGTGGTTAATAACACATAAATGTTGATTCCTCTTTCACAAAGGCATCCTTCTGGAATTTAATGCTGAAAACTCCTCAATCATATAATTGATATCGTGAGAATTCAGGACTTCCTTCTCAAATGAAATTAATAAAAAACTAAGCAATCTTGTGACATGTTTTTCCTCAAACTACACTTATTTTAATTCTGAAATTTTTTTTTTGTTCATTCTACATGAGTGGGTAGTGTGAAGAAAATTTTCAAGTCGAATTTCCAAAAATTTACTCTAGCCGAATTTCTTAAATTCGGCAAAGCGTTTCTTCTGAAGAGCCTCAATCAGGTAGCCAGCACTTAAAGTCTTTAAACAGGTTCGTTTCTCAATGTCATTTAAACTGAACAAAACTTTAAATTTTCCCGGAACACCTGCATTTATTTGAGTTTAATGCAAAATATGGTAACTTAATACAAGTGAAATGAAAGCTAACAAATCTGGAATCCAGTAGCTGTTGATGATGTTGCCAGTAGAGCTTATGCCTTGGCAGTTCTCTTTGTAAGATTCGTGTACAGCTCCTTCGATATGCTTCGACAAAATTTCTCGTCCTTCACAAGAGCTCTTTAAGAACCCTTCAGACATGCAGAAAAGATAATCGTAATATCTGGAAAAAGGGTAAAAAATTATATAGTAATGTTTCATCTAAAACGAAAAGAATTACAGTTCGAAATAGCTCGTTGCGTAAATCAATGAGCAGATCGTTCACTCCTGAGCATACGCGTATACGTTTTACAGTATAATGAAGAAACCCGATTATGTACTTTGGACGCCTTCCTTTTGATGATGAGTGTTTTTCCTCAAACTGATATTTTTAAACTTGAATTTTCGAATAGTAATCTTTGAACTGCAATTTAAATTATGTATTTTATTTATAAGTATTTATGGGTATTCAGCTTTTAGACAATTCAATTTAATTATTCAAGTCAAAATTCAATTAGTGGAAAATCCTGCATCATTTAGCTTTTCATAGACAGTAATTGAAATTCAACTCTCTGAAGTACTAATTTCTTTCTGCATCTTATCGATATGCGACTGGAATTTTTATATAAGCTGCCCTGTGTATCTGGCTTCCAAATTATAAAGGTAAAATTATACTATGTCTTGCAATTTTTCCTCACTGCATTGTATACCAGCTGTCCACTTGGCTGCTAAGAAATCAGTAGATACGCTTTCATGAAAAAAGCTTCTTTTGCATGCACACATTATACAGGGTCTCTAAACTTGACCCAATAGCTAACTTTTAAACCGTAATAGATAGGATATATTTCCAGTTGTAAAAAATTCTTTTAATGTCATAAAGTATTATATTTTATGCTATTTGAGTCAGTAAATGCAGTGCTGAAAAAATAACAAGGTCTAAATATTTACACAGTCACTCGCTTCCATTAGTCATATATAGTAATTCTGATATTGATTGATATTTCAAATCAATCTTATTGGCGTTTTGATGTTGGTGTTTTGTTTTTCCTCTTTTTTTTGAAATAATAATTTTTGATATACAGATCTCCTTTGTCTTTTGTTTGGAAATTTCGGGCTAAGAGAAGCTATGTTTAGCGTAATGTAAGCTTCTTACAGAAAAATTTCCCAATTATTATTTTGAATCCATTTCGAATAAAGTCATTAGCCCTTGAAGAAATGGACTAGAATGGATTCCTTGTTGGGTTTTTTTTCGATTACCTCCGAGTTTATCTTTGTTTTCTTGCTTTCTTTGTATGATATTGATTTCCATTGTTCCTTGTTTTTTGTATGCAGCTGCAATTGTGAGTTACTTAAACATTGTTTAAATTTTATTATCTAAATTTTAGTGTTTATAAATAAAATTTTCTGTTGTTTTTGTTTAAAGTTTAAGTTCAAAATTTTTATTTTTATATTTATTCTAATTTTTCTGTTTGATTGTTTTTAAGCTCTTATGTAGTAAATTATTCTCGGCAAGTTAATATTTTAAACAAAAAATTCCGCTCACCTGGGACTAAAACTGACCGTGTTACGGAACTTTGAATTTCACAATTTTTAATCTATCAGCGGCTGCATTGAGCAATCGCTGTGCATTGATTGAAGGATCTTTCTCAAGATGGCAATTCAAATGGTGTAAAATGGTCCAAGTCAGGTATATTTTCAGCTCCATAACTAGGTCAGCTCTAGTCGCAGAAGAGTCGACTTTTTTTGCTTGAAATGACAGTGAGTCAAGAATAATTTACTACAGAAGCGCTAAAACGTGGATATTCATCAAAATATCAAGGCCAATGCTTTTGATGATTAGAATATTTTCTCTCTCTGTATGTTATTCGTATACTACAAAGTAGAAAGGGAAGTCCTAATCTACCTTCTGTACGACGTCAAAAATTCGTTAAAATAAGAATTTAGATCCAGATATAAATTCGGAAAATATTATTATACGGTTATTTCTGATAAAATAACCCTAAAGGATAAAGACGGTGGATGACAGGACGGTAATTCTTTCACTTTTAAAGCAAATATTGAAATCAGGAAACTAAATGCTAACGGCCCATCATTCAACTACAAATATCTCGTCATTATTTTATGATAATTTATATTAAATGAAAATAAATTCAATAAAATTAAAGAAATAAATTTGTCTTATACTTACAATTTATCACCAGAATGAAAGTTAACATAGCATCAAGATTCCACATTGTTCTGTTCCAGAGATCGTAGTTCCCCTCAATGAAATATCCACACCTTTTATGATTACTTCACCTTCGTGCCTTACTTTTTTTCCTGTTTCTCTTTTCCTGTGAAAGTACGTATCCTCCGCGGATATGGTAGTTTGGTGTCTTCCTCGTCAGCTGACCATCCCAAAATAGTCCTCGTGTTGCTTCAAAACTGGGATGGGTTGTGAAATTAATATAATCCAAACCAAACCTGATCGAATATTTGAAATTAAGTTACATTTTTAAAATTGCCCCATGGGTGAGGGCAACTTAAAACAACTTCGTAATCCAGGGGAGCCCAGTGGCAGAATACTTTTCAACAGTCTGCAACGGAGGTTGGGTCTCTTAAAAATAGTCTGCAGAATAAGTGCGCGACTATAAATATTTTGCTTTCTTTTTTTAAATACTTATATCAACTTACAACTATTAAAATGCGACAAATATAAATTAAAAACTTTATAACATCTTTATTATTTGTATAATATAATTGTATAAATTAATAAACAAAAGCATATGAAGATTAATCTTTTCTTTAGGAAGATGATTAACAATAATGAAGTATCAAGTTGTTTCAGAAGTAAAATTAAGCATATTACACAAATACCTATGCAGAAAATTATATTTGGGTACTTTTCCGTTTTAGACACAGCACTTGGCGTCTTTCTGTTTTGGTGATTTTTTTCAAAACAATACATCACTAGCTCATATAAATGAAATATCCTTCAATATGTTAGATGTTATTTAAAAATTTATGCCTCTTGTTTATTGTAAAAAAAAATTAAGTATGTCAAAAAATGTCTTTCTTGTATGTTTTTAATTTGAAATGCGATAAATAATTGCTTTTTTTATGAAAAAAAAACTTTGAAATTTATTAGCACATTTATCTGATTTATCATTAATTTCTGCTGCAAATTCTGTGACACTGTGACTGGGCGACTCGAGGGAAACCGGAATTTCCCTGGTAATTTTGGTAGTGTCCATCTGTTCTGGAATAATTTCTTCTTCCTCATCTCCCAAAATATCGGGCTTAGCAGTGGCGGACTGGCGAGGTTGTCAACTTGCCCGATGGAAAGTGGGCCCCTTCAAACAGAAGACAATTTGGGCCCCCAGGAAGTGTTGGAGAGAAAAAAAGATATCTTTCTCTATAGTAAGCGTTTCTAAAGCAAATAAATAACATAGCGCTGTACCCAAGGCCCATGTTTCGGCGTTCCAGAACAGTCGTTGGGGAGTTATTGCCGTCGTAATTCGACCAGTCGAACAGCGGGTGGTCGAATACCGACCCAAGACGCAGGCGCAATTACAACTGCCCGTATGAACTGTACTGACATCTCTGTCCATTTCCTTTGACCTTCCGATCATTTACAGATGTTTCTAAAGAATGTTGCAGCCATCGCACAAACCCTCGGGCAATTGGAACAGGGTATCTCTTCTGTGCAAAGTCGAGCCGCAATATTCATTAAGAGTTTTTGTTGGTTTCGGAAGTCCCGGAAAGACGGAAGAAATTGCATCTCTTTGTGCAGAAAGGTGCGGTTCTTGTGAGAGCTAGCTATAAGAGGTGCTTCATTCTTTCTTTTTTGTAGTTTCATTTCACTGTCATAAATCTGACAAACGAGGAAACTCGCCTGTAAGAAAACGTTTTCTTGGCTAAAACTGTGACTAGGACACCAAATGACATCTATGAAAAGACGACACTCACGCTTTTCTTTATGCGTTTGGGGGGGGGGATTTTTTTTAGAAGAGTAAAGGGGCCACAGTCATATTGGTCTGTCTTTCATGGAAAATAATTGGTGAGAAAAGTGTTATTTGCGTTTTTAGTCGGAAGAGAGTAAAACATACGTAGCGTATCTTGCAGAAGGAAAGAAAAAAAAATTGAGATATAAGCTGAAATTATCATTTCTCTATTTTTACATTGTTTTTGCACTATTAAAAACTCCGCATTCGGCTACCAACCAACTTGCCCGTCTTATTAATTGTCTTAATTTGATTATATTAACAAACTTTAAATTCGAAAATTTGTTTAATTTTTGTGAAGTTGAAAGTGTTGTATAGAATTTTAAACTAAAGGAATTTTTTCTAAATTATTCAAATTCTATATATATATATATATATATATTTCTCGGCTTGGTTTTACTAAATTGTAATTTAAAAGTTATTCGAGTTTTTTTTATTTAGCAAAAATCTAACGATAAGCCATTAATATTATTATAATATTTATTTGTTTCGGGAATTATTAGTTGTGCAACAGAGTATTTTTAACTAAATCTCTCTTCAGTCGAGATTTGGGTTTTCCTGGCGGAGAATATCTTTCGTGTACGAACCAACGCTTCTAGAAGTTATTGACCCTAGCAAAGGGGGAATTTCCTGGAAACACCAGACCCCTGTTACTGCTCCGAGACCATCGTTTGAGGGCGCATTGGAAGAATTCCGTTTCTCCTGCTCTTCTCTCTGACCTTTGAACTGAAAATTGTAGTTTTTTTCACCCGTTTGGGGGTCGGTGACTGGAATTTTGTTGTCGTCTGTCTCAGACAGAGAGGTTTTGGCTTTGAAGAAAGGAGAATGCAATAAAGCTGAGGGGAAGATAGCGGTGTTTCTTGGGCCAGGGCTAGGAGTGCCTGAAGGAAGTGGCGTGTGTTTCTGCAATGTGACAACCCGTGCGGCTCGAAACCTCATATTGGAGCATCTCCTTCATATTGGAGTATTTCCTGTCGGAGTTATGACAAATGCCGACGATCATCACCGATCAACCCGACGAGAAAATGTAAGAATATTTTTCATGCGTCAAGTCCATTCACGATTAATCCATCACGGATTGTGTCACGTAAAAATTCACATTTTTTTTTTAACCCGAACGATATCATGATGAGGCTGGTACTACATGAAATGACTAAAAATTCATATTTTTTAAAAATACGGACAATGTCCTGATGAGGCTGGTGCTACATGAAATGACCTGCTACGAAACTTTTACTTTTTTTTGTTATCATTCTGCTTGAACAATCAGTGCAACAGCTGTGTTTGTGTTCCTGGATTCTTCACGAGATGCTGCTGATACAGATAAGTTTTGGCTTAATATTTTAAATATTTGAATTAAGTTTTAATCAGATGCAAAAGATTCTTATTTTAATGAGCAGGATTGTTCTATCGTCATGCATGTATAGATAAATTAAAATTGATAAGATTCTGCAAAAGGTTGACTAACATTAAAATTCCTGGTAAGTAATATGTTCTATTTATTTTAATCGATATATGTGAATTCATGATGCAAAAGAAAATTAAGCTAGGGATGAAGCTTGGAAATGAAGTATTTATTTTCAGATGTATTAAATTGAAATTTTATTTTAAATAAGGTAAATAGGTTTCTATAACATGAGTTTTGATAAAGTTAGTAGGCAATGTAATGCATCATATACATATATATCCTTGCATTTAGCAATACTGTACTGTTTTAAAAAAATAATAATTAAGGATTCATGTCAATTGAAATTAAGAACTTAGTTTATTATTAGTACATGTTATCAACATTTATTTGTAAAAGCAAGACATGATTTTATCAATATATGTCAGTAGGTTTTGTTTGTTTTTATTTGTCTGTTTATAGATCAGTATGCTATTTTTAAAAGCGTGTGTATTATTTGGAAGAAACAGTATGAAACAATGTTCATACATGTGGTGCCAGACTGACGGCATCCCACGTCATTCCCGCCGCGCCTCTAGCGGATCTAAGGAGAACTCGTCAGTTGACGTTTTGACATCCAGACGGGGTGTTCGAAAAAGAACGACGCTTGCTCAACAGACAATTTTAACGACGTAATGATGTGTAACCTCTGCAGCTACAGTTGATTGTGTTCTTGTTTTCTGTACATAGATAATTTCATTTAATTTTAATTCATAGCTAATCATCTCATTTAATTGTTCATCTAACTGTCATTTGAATTCATCATTAAATCTTTTCATTCAAAAAACTTGTCTTCAGTTGGCCATCCCTGACACCCCACATACATATACTCATGTTTGTTAATTAGTGAAAAGAAAACTAGTATAATAATAGGGCGAGTTGGTAAAGTGTTAACAAGAATATGAATCAAAATATAGATTAAGTTAGGTTAAGATAAAAATTAATAATTAAACTGTTAGTGCCCACTATCTAAAAATGTTTTTTTTTATATGAGCTTCATATTAATGAGATAAAATTAAATTGAATTAATGCTGAGGATGCAGTAAAGTTAATTAAATTTTGAATGTGGATAAGGTGTTGAATTAAAATTCTCTTATATAATCTGGGTCGACCCTAAATGTATTATTATGCTTGTTGTGTTTGATTATAATTTTCTATTATGTTCCTTATTTTATGTGTTCTCTGTCATTATTCATGTGAAGTAGTAATTCTGATTATCAATCAATAAGATTAATCTAAATGAATTGTGTTGTAAAATGGTAGAGTATTGTTGATAGAAATAAATGTCATTAGTTTAAAGTAATTTCGTCTCTGATTTATTTGCCACTCCTATGACACTGATGGAGGTAACTATTTGGTGTAACCTGGGTTAATATTAAAAATATAACATCTCTAATTATATTTATATAAAAAAACACAACGCAATGTTTCCTTTTATATGATTTTACTTGATAATGAATCTGGAGATTGTTTTAAGGATAAATGAAGAACTAAAATTAAATTGAAGTTGCACTTTATGCCTGTTGCTAAGATATCACATTTGAGATAAATTTTGATGCAGTATATTTTTGTGTCTAATGAACTAATGGCATAAGTCTTTACATTCAACTGTTAAAAAAGTCTAAAAAACACGAGATTCAATGAAGATTATTTTTAAAAATTTTGCATAATTATAATCTACAATTATTGCGCATTATTAAGCTTATTATAAAGTGAAAATTTAACCTAATCATAACAAATAAATGAATTACATAATCTCGGGGAAGATTATCTTGTCTTTAGTGGAAAGATGAGCTTAATGTCATTGCTAAAAAGTAAATTTATTAAAATAACATAGAGAATCTATCAAAAACTAAATTTATTTGAAGTAATGAAGAAAGAAAGAAAAAGACTGGACTTAAAGAAAAAAAAAAAAAACTGGCGAAACAATGAAAATGGACCACATTTTAATACAACAAAAGAAGTTTTTTGCATTATAAGGATGTATTTTGCACAAATCTATAGTTTTATTCGATCTTTATGAAATTTGGCACTCATGGCCTTCAAAAAAAGATGAAAATGATTGTCAACTTTTTAAAGTCCAAAAGTAAATTAAAATTTCAGTTACTTAAAAATTAAGCAAGATTTTGGCGTTTTTTGCAATATTTTCAAAAAATTCTGTCTATCAAAATGATTTTTGAATTATTTATAATTCAAAAATATCTTTTAAATGATACCAGTTTAATTACAAATTACTGAAACATTACCAGTACAAATTACTAAACTCTAAATCATCCAAAGAAGTTTGTTTTAAAGGTTCCTGGCTCTTTTAACAGATGCCCTACTAATAGCAGCATTTCTCCTTCATACTTTGTCGCTAAAACCGTCTACGAAATATTTAATTTCCCGAATTTAAAATCAAATAACTTTAATCACAATTTCGTTATTTTAAATGTAGAAAATTAAGGGGTGTTAAAAGGGATTTATTTTAAAGAGGCGGAAAAATTAAAATATAATTAAAAAATTAAATTAAATACATAATTATTAAATATTATAGATTTAAATTAATATTATTAAATATAAAATTAAATAAAAAATAATATATATGAATTGATATTATGATTGTAGATATGTGTGGGCCCTCACTGACTCCTGGCAACCACTATTTTCAGACCCAGTCCGCCACTGGGGCTTAGAACGTTTAAAATTGGGTAATCTTGGCTTGAACTCTGTTCCTCGTCTTCATCAATTTCAGAATTTTTTTTTTTTTTTTTTCGCTTCCGTTTGTAAAAAATGATTGAATTGCAGGCGTAGAGATCGATCGAAACTTCGTAGGTTTATTTTCATGTTGGTGTAAATAATGCTGCTTTAAGTTTTTTCGTGATAATGAACCATCGCAATCAAATCAACGAATTTTATCTATTTACGCATCCATCTCAAAGTAAAAACGCCGTGTATCGGAATGAAACGCGTAGAAAACGTTGGCCGAGACCAATACTGATACGAGGCCCCTAGCGTACTTCAAGGTCAAATCGCAGTCGCTAGGGGAGCCCTTTCAGCATAGGGAAGAAGGGGGGGGTGGCGATGAGGGCAGTAGGGCGAGAAGATTCAATGTGCGTTTTATAATAATTGTCAAGTTCTTTTGCAAGCGTGATTAATAACTTTGATATTTTTAATGATTCGATTTATTTTATGAGCACATAACTTTTTTACAAAATAGTCTGCAGACACTGTCAAAAATCTGCGACGTACGACGCAGCGTCGCAGTGATTCTGCCACTGGGCAGGGGAGTATCCACCAAAATATATCTAGATAGATTACAGCCTTGAATCTGCACGAGTTGATTTCAGATCTTGTTTCGGAAGTTGGAAAAATGCTGGACAAATTAAACCAACTTTATTTCGTTTAAAATAAATCTTTGATGTACAGGAACATTCACAAGTTTTCATTCCTATGGCTGAAAAAGACGGAACTATTGATCACTCATTATATGTCATTCACCTTAAATTTTCATTCATAAAACCAAATTTTTTTCCTTATTGTTCATGCTTATATTGGCGAAAGTTTTCAAACATATTTTTCTTATAAACAACAAATTTAATATGAAAATGTTTATAATTTTGATACTATTTGTAAATTGAATTATGTGATACGCGTGATGCAAAAATCGTTCAAAACACTCTGCAGGGTATACATGTGAACCAGAAGGTACCCAATTTTTCAAGTAGTTACTTCTTGGATATTAGATACTCACTAAGAAAGTATTTATCAAAATTTTGATTCAATTTTTTAATTAATAACTAATCGAAATTTAAAATTTTTTTCTCAATAATTTCGGAGCAAATTATTGCACAGCGACTATTTTTACTATCCACTACTCCCACAATAAAGTGAAAAATAAATTAGCTTCTCATTGATACCAATTTTATTCCCGTCCATTTTTTGTTTGATTTTAATAAATTTTTAATTATTTTTACGATAATTTATATACATGTATAGCACATGTTTTGATTATTTGAAATATTGAACTATATATGTGTATTTAGTTAAATATTTCAATGAATCAAAACAAGTGTTATATTTAAATATATAAAAAATATTACTCTAGAAATTAAAATTCAAATCAAATTACCTTATCAATAATCATACAAATGAGATGCAAAAGATAGTTTGATTAACTACTATTACACAATGAAAAAGGAGAACCTAGAAATGGAATTTTACTATCATGCACTTAAAAAATAGCCTCAACATTAATAAAATTCCCTCCTTACTTTAAGAACCTCTGATTAATGGATTCAAGATGTAAGTAAATAATTGCTTATCAGAGCGATGTCGACGCGAAGTATAATCTTCGCAGTAGGGTCACTCAAGTCGATAAGGTCTGATATTTTACTTCGAAAACGAATCTCTTAGACATTTTTCACCGGTTTGTCATATTTTACCTCGAAATCGCATCTTTTGGACATTTTTCACTGGTTTTTGATATTTTACTGATTTCTCTACGCTTTCTATCGTTATCGCTTTTCTGTTTAATCTTCATCATTCCCAACATGCTACATTTCCCTGGCAACAGCCAAAGTTAATCGCGAAACTTGTAACTCGATATGCTGTTCACACCCCTTCAACGCCGGTCTGCGCCGTTGCCCTTCGCGAAAGCTGTCACTCCCTTCTGGAACGTAAAATTTATTTTTACTTTGCTCTAATGTTATATCATATCGTACTTTTGGTTTTAATTAGTCAAAACTCCTCTCTCTGTTTTTGGTTTAGGGATGAAAATCAGTGTTTTATTCCTTACGGCGCAACTGATTGCAAGAAAATGTCAAACATTTTGTATTTTAGCAACTCACAATAGTTTCATCCGCTGAAGAAAGGTTATTAAAACGCTTTAATTGCGTTTTTCATTTTATGATTTATAATCTTTCATTTTACGATTTATACTCTATCTTCCACAGCACTTATGGAATTGCAGTTTTTAGCGCATTCATTTCGTATGTGATATATTTATATTTTTTCCATCTGATACTATTCGCATTTGTATCTTTACTCGGATATACTTTCAATTCGTTTTTTCATATCTTTTCGAATTTGATATGAAAGTTTATTTTATTTTATTGTTTTTCTATTGTGTTTTGCTTTATATATATATATATATATATATATATATATATATATATATATATATATTTACTTATATAATACTTACTTAAGGATATTGTTGAAAAGCAGTTTTATACAGAGGTCTTCATATATTTGGTAAATGCAATGACTGCTAATGTTTTCTGGAGAAATACAAAGATATTTACATTGAAAGTGGAAATAAAAGAGACATTTTAAACTCTAGGTCGCAATAACGAATTGTATCGCGTCATAAGGTATTTTGGTTGAGAAAATTCTCACACTTTCTTGTTTTAGATTCTTCTATGTTTATGGATAAATATTATTAATCAATGTTTCTAGGCATTAGAAATTTCTTTAAAATGCGCCAAAGAGCTTTATATAATCAATTTCTTTGCAATTATCATTAATTAAGACTTTTTTTTATTTTCTAACTTTGAGCAAAATGTTTTTTGAAAGAAATAGGGATGAATAAAGGGAAAGTTTAAGATATCCTCTTATAAAGCATTCAAAATATAAAGCAGATTCGAAATATATTTGACAGGAATCAGAAAAAAATAATAAATGTGAAATGTAATTTAATTGTCACTTTATTTTTAAGCTGAAGCATTGTTTAGGTATTTAAGTTTCATAACATAATTTTCGTACACGTATTGACTATAAATCAGAAAAGCATATGATGCTCTCATACAATACATTTAAAATACAGTGCAAAATTAACTTATGTATGAAATGATCAGAAAAAGTACATGTATGAAGAAAGTAATTTAATTGTCACTTTACTTTGATGCCGGAACGTTGTTTAGACACTGAAGTTTCATAACATTTTAATGCATTTTGTACATGTATGACTGTAAACAAGAAAGACATATGATGCGTTCATATAAAACATTCAAAATATAGTGCAGAAATCAAATATATCTGTCAGGATCATAAAAATTATATTTTTGTAGAATATACTGTGAATGGCATTTCCTTGTAATTAATCCCCTTAATATCCATCACCTAGGCAGCGTTCTCTTTTGTTTATCAACCCATACAAAAATATAAGCTGTCAATGTGGTTTTAAAGGGGGTAGGGAATTTCTCTTTGGGTCTTCCAGTATTTTGGGCTCCCTAAGTTCCAAATGTCTTAGGAATCAGAGCGTTTACACTGTGTTTTTATATGGCATAGTTCAGTTTTCATTCTCCCACAGTGTTTTGATACTAAAAAAAATTGAAAAATGTCCGATATCCTGCCAGTAAATTAAAATAAAATCACTAGCTATAATTAACCACCGAAACGGAAGTCAGTAATCTTTGCGGAAATACTTCAGGCCTGAAAATATATGAATTCACGTAAATAAATAAAAAAATTATTTAAAGTAGTTAGAATAAAGTATTTTCCTTCTTTTATAGATTTTCACAAGTCCACGAAAGAAAGTCATTCAAATTATCTCATAATAATTAAATTAAATGGAAATTTTAATTATAAAAATGAAAGAGTTTTTGAAAAGCACCCTTATATTAGTATTCTAAAATTTTGAAAATACTTTTTTTATTAAAAACCTGGAGGTTAAAACAAAAATCATGAAAGCGTGAAGCACTGATAAATATACTCTAAGTAAATTGGATTTTTGATCACATTCATATTATATTTTAATTTGTAAATATTTATGAAATTTCTTTCTATTGACATTCATTGCGTCTAATTTCCATTCAGCATTGTTTTGTTAGCTCGTTTTAATAATTTTTAATATCAGATTTTTTTATAAAATTTGAGTTTTTCATATTAACTTTATATATTTTTATTATAACTTTCATAACTTAACTTTAATTTTTATTTTTTACTTTATATTTTATATTTTTTACTTTTTATATTCATTTTTACTACTCTCTAGTCATTAAATACTTTTATATTTAATATTTTCGACTCTCTATTCATTAATATATTTTCATAATTAATATTTTCTACTCTCTATTCATTAATATATTTTCATAATTAATATTTTCTACTTTTTATAATTATTATTTTCTTTCTACTATCATTATATTTAAAATAATTAGCAAAACCAGAGGACTAGTACTTCAGCCTCAATCACTGGACCGATTTCGATCATTTTTATTTCATACTAGCTGTAACCCGCGACTTCGTGCGCAAAGAATTTGAAGTATTAAATTTTTTAAATTCACGAATGTAAATGTTTCGTTACATGTTGAAAGGGAAAATTAAAAGTTTTGACGGTTGATAATATATTATTGGACGACTAACAGGAGTGTTTGCTGTTATAGTTAGGTAATTTATTTATCTATGCTAACACACTTTTGTATACTACGTTTTTTTTTGTTTTACGTTTTTTGCACGAATGTAGAGGTTTAGTGGTCTGGACACACGTGAACACGCCACATATGTTGCCTATGTAAAAAATATGGTTTTCCAAATGTACGTCTGCCCCTTTGAGTGTCTGGCCCTGAGCCTACCTTTTGAAATTGGATGGCAAATCCTTCGGTATTATCGGAATGCGTGAAATTAAAACACTCTCTCGTTTTAAAACATTCTCACGACGTTTGGACCTAGGTGTGCAATTTGTAACTGTGCGCAGTCTCGGTACATCGAGGTTATGTATCAATAGTACTGGCACACCGACTTTTAATATCAGCTTGTCGGAAGGTACCCCTGACAATTCTAAGGAGTTCAAGAACTCTACAGGATATGACGTTACTTGTAACATATATTTTTTTATGTATCTGAGTTAAACTTTCATTAATCAGTGCCAAAATTACTAATTCAACAATCATTCTCTATTCTTTATATATTCTCCGTTACTGTAAATTACATCATTGTACTCAATGGTATCATTAGGTGCTTACAATCTGTGTAATATAACATCCACCATGCTATATGTCATGCGCTTCTACCATTCAACAGAATACATAAAACAAAATACTCTATCGTCGCATATTTTCCTTTAGTTATAATAAACTTTAGTTTCTAAATTTTAATCTAAAAACTCTTGCAGCTATATTATATCTATCAATAGATTTCTGTCCCGGCGTCAATTTATCGACAGCTTCTTGAATAAAATCTGATATGGAGAAGTATAAATCACTAAAATTAAATAGACTGCAAACTCGAAAAATGAGAATCAAGCGTCGAGTTGAGTAATTACATTTATTATTCCATTAATAAATTATTTGTTTATTTTCTCTGAAAGATCACATAATCGCGGCTTTCTTTATGATCACGTGATGTTTGACATTCAAAATAAGTTATTCTACGTGTAGTTTGGCCGTCAAAGCGTAACAGACAGACACACTTTCTCATTTAATATATTATTAAGGATTTATTATTTCTTCGGAAACGCAGGTAAAAATGACAGGTGATATGAACTGCAGTGATTTTTTAATCTAATTAAATAAGCTTTAGAATTCTTTAAGAACCAATGAAAACATTGCCAAACGATATTTGAAAAAAAATAAACAGAAAAAATAATGTCCAAGTAATTACACCGTTGCCTAGCAACGCATCAGTATCAATTCTAGTATCATTAAATTTGATTTATTTTAAAATCGTCTGCGTGTCAACTTTTTTTTAAATTTTGAAAAATTAATACAAATTGAAGAAAAAATGTCACAGATATAAAATTGATATCATTAAAAAGGTAAAATTTTGAACATTAAAATGGTATAAAAATAATTTTCGGGGGATAATTTGCTCCGAACTTACAGCGGAAAAACGGTTTCGGTTACTTTTTAATTAACTGACTGTTTAATTAACTTTAGCGCTTTAAAAAGTTGACAGTAATCTTACCCTTGTCTTAATTAATAAGTGTGCAAAGTTTGGTCGAAATCAGTGCCGTGGTTTAGGAGGAAATGTGGAACATAGATACAAACATACAAACATACATACAAACATACAAACCCACAATGACTTTTATTTATATTAAGATGAAAGCTTATGACATCTAGATATGTCATCAATGGTCGCCCGCCCACACCACCCTCCATTTTCGAAATCGAAAAAACACTACTTCACTGTACATTCTCTATGGGTGAAAACCTTGACAAAGTCCCTTAGACCAGGGGTCGGCAACCTATTGAAACGGAAGAGCCAAAAGTTACAATTTACAAAATTTCCCAGTTTTTAAAGAGCCACTAAAAAGTTTCGTTTCAGTATTATAGTATTTGCTCATATATATTTGATTTAGAATAAACGGCTTTAAATACGGAATAATATCTATTCATATAAAAACACAAATATAGATAGTTACATCAATGGGAGCATTGGCTTTGATTAAATCTGGCTTATAACTTGTTGTTTTAAGTTTCAAGCACTTTCTAGATTTTTATTTGTTAGTTGACTTCTAACTTTACTTTTTATTATATTCATGCAAGAGAACGCTTGCTCGCACGAATATGTCGACCCGAAGATCGTCAGCACTCCATATGCCAACTTCTTCACCTCACTCTAGCATTCTGGAAGACTATTCCATGCGCCGAATAAGAAGGCCTCAACTCGCGGAATTTCTTTTAGAGCTGTACACTTGTGCTGCGCGATGTGCATGCATTTCTGGACCTCCAACTCTTCCAACTTGCTCTTGAGTTCTGTGAACTTGCCACTCCACAAGTCTTTGGTTTTCAAATCCAGCAATTGCATTTGAAGAGATTCAGCATCAATTCCAAATGGCTCAATGTTGATCTCATTTGTATTTGTGTTGATAGGATTTACTATGAACGCGAGAGTACTTATGTTTGTTTTGAATTGCTCGAATCTCTCAGCGAATCCATACTTCATGTTTTTTTAAAGCTATGCTGAAGTAATTCGTGTCAATAGTTGCATTGGTCTCAGCGCGATATTGCTTCAGATTTTTAAAATGAAGTAATTTACAGCTCTCCATGTCTTCAACAAAAAGAAGTAATTATTTTCGAAACAAACTACTTCTTCAAGCAAGGCGTAGGCTGGGTTGTCCTTTTCTTGCACTTTTAGATTTAGTTCATTTAGTTTCATTGTGGTATTTCCCATGAAGTTGAATTTTTGCAGCCATTTGTCTTCTTCGAATTCGGGATGGACAATGCGTTTTTCGTTGAGGAATGTTTTTATTTCACTCAAGCACAAAGCAAAACGTTGCAATAGGTTACTACTGGAAAGCCATCACACTTTATTGTGCAGAAGTAGGTCAGAAAACTGGCTAATTATTTCTTCAAGGATATATTTAGCGATGGTAGAGCGCTTTTGCCAAGATGCTGTTAATAATATTAATTACTAACTTCATGACCTCAACTATTTCGGCCGCAAATGTTTGAGCACAAAGCGCTTCTTGATGAATTATGCAGTGAAACGCTAGAATTTCGTGGTTTATTTTTTTTCTGAAGAATTGATGTTACCCCTCTATGTATTCCTGTCATACTTCTGGCTCCATCAGTTGCTATAGAAACGATTTTATTTATATCGATTCCATTGTCTTCCAGACATTTTTGCACAGCATTTGTTATATCTTCTGCACGAGTTTGCCCTGAGAGCGGTAGCAATCCTAGCAGTTCTTCTTTTGGACCTTGGGACGACATATACCTGACGAAAAGGGTAACTTGTGCGGTGTCTTTTATGTCGCAAGACTCATCTATAGGAATTGTTCAGAAGCACGTATAAAACAATCTTTGACGTACTCACCATCTGTGTATGGTTTTACTCTTTTTGCAAATTCTAATGATACTGCAAAGCTTGCCAGATTTACATTATTGGAAGATTGCGCCCAATTACTTAGCATGGAACTTGACTGTTGTTTTTTTGGAGCTCTTCAACAGCTTTTTTCGTGCGTCACCGGTTGGATATTTACCAGCAAACTGGGTATGTTTCGTAGTGAAGTGTGTTGCATATGAATGCAAACGACTCCATCCAATCCTGACTGAATTCTTTGTTTTCTTCTTCAGTTCTTCTATTTTTTTTTACCAGATGCCATGCTGGCGGCGGAGCTGAAAAAATGATTTTTAAAAATTTTACTTAGCTATCTAAAACAGCAAGTAATTTATTACCCATTATTACTTCGTTAACACGATCCTCAGGTATGTAATCCAATTCTGTTACTTATTTTATTATATTATACGCGTACATATACCTTTGAGAAGATAATTCGCTTCTAAATCGTATTCTTCATGAAACAACAAGCGAATAGACACGCAAAAACCGCAAGCGATTAAATTAACACACATTTTATTTATTTATTTATTCAAAGAAAGCACACTACAGAGATGACTCCATTTACAGAGTGCATGATAAAAAACATACAAAATCACAAGTCGCAAAGTGAATTAAAACACACACACACACACAAAAAAAGTAACTGCAGAGAATACAACAGTTCCAAGCTCAAAACCTCATCAATTATAAAAATGTAAACACATAAATGTTTTAAAATGAAAACATGCAATTACAAAAGCACCAAAAACACACCGAGGCCCCAAAATTCTATGCATCACACCGTCAAAATAGAATTATGAAAAAAAATCACACAATATTTTTTTTAAAATGTAGAACGCCAAATAAAAAAAAACATTAAAAAAGCAAGGGTCAAAAATTCAAACACACACAAACACTAAATTAACGTATAAAAATATTAATATGTATAGTCAAGTGTAGGAAAAGAAAAAGAAATCAGGTCATGTATATAAAAGTTGAAAACAATTCGATTTAAAAACAGTAGGAGACATATGATAAATGTCCAGTTAACCAGAGATCTTGTTAAAAGTCTTATAAAATTTATACAACGAGAACCTGTCAATATAATTAAATCTAGAATACACATTAGGAAACGAACCCTGGTTCCTCAAAGATCTGGCAGGCACAGCGAAATTTATAGCGCTCAGCATATCAGTACAATCGATCGAACCATTTATTACCTTGTAGAAGAAAAGAACACAAGAAACATCTCGTCTGGAACACAAACTAGGTATATTAAACATATCACGTAGATAGGAAGAAGATATATCTTGTAAGTAAATTCCATTTTTCTTGTAAAGCAAATATCACAAGAAGTTGTTTTGAATTCGCTCAATAATTTCAATTTTATTACGGTAAATGGAATCCCAAATGATACTACAATATTCCAGACTGGATCGTACATGAGCGTAGTATAAAACCTTCAGGGCAAATTCACTCGAAAATTCCTGAGTTTTGCGTTTAAGAATTCCAAGTCTACGATATGCCTTAGAGACCATGGAATTAATGTGTTGGGAAAAATCAAGTTTAGTGTCAAAGATGATACCTAGATCTGTGACTGAATCAGAGCGTGATAAAACAAGATCATTAATTTTATAAACATGATTCAAGGGCTGAGATTTTCTAGTATAAATAAGAATACTACATTTTTTTAATGTTCAGATGTAACTTGTTGACTGTGCACCACTTAAAAAGACAATCAAAGTCACTCTGCAGAAGGACAGCATCTAGATTGGAATTCATTGAACTAAACAATTTCAAGTCGTCAGCAAATGAAAGACATTCAGAGTACTTAAAACACTAGTAAGGTCATTAATGAATAAAATAAAAAGCAGAGGTCCAAGATTAGAGCCCTGTGGGACACCGGAAGTACTCGAGAACTCACGTGAAACAGCATTATTAAAATAAACATAGAGTGACCTATTACATAAATAAGAATGAAGCCAATCCGTCAGGTTAACATGGAAACCAAGACCATGCAACTTATTTAAAAGAATGCCAAAATCGATAGTCAAAGGCCTTCGAAAAGTCGGTGTAAATAACATCAAGTTGTGAGCCAATTTGAAATGAAGAAATAATATTATTTGTCAAGCAAAATAAATTAGTGGCAGTTGAACGTTTAGGAATAAAACCGTGTTGAGATGGAGAAATTAAGTTCTTAACTTGGTGGAAAAGTCTTTTATGTATTATACTTTCAAAAATCTTAGACATGGGACTTAAAATAGCAATGGGTCGATTATTTTTACAATCCTGTGCATCTCCTTTTCTGAAAACAGGAATAATTCTTGTTTGCTTCCAGACATAAGGAAATACGTTTGATCTCAACGATAGGTTAAACAAAATAAGAAGGGGATAAATGAAAAACTCTGCAAAAACCTTAATAATAAAAAAAGGAATGTTATCCACACCAACAGTTAGAGAAAATTTTAATTCCCTGATTGCCAAAACCACATCATCATAAGCAACGCTGTCGATTTTAACCAAATCACCGACACAGTTGCTCTTGAACTCATTCTTTATATCATAGTTTGTGCTAGGTTTGAATACAGTTTTAAAATAGTCAGCAAAAGCATTTGCAATATCACCATCATTCTCATAACACACATTATTATAGTATAAACTGTTAGGTGAAGTGTGCTTTGTATTATTAAAATAAGACCAAAATTTTTTAGGATTCGAAATTAGATTATTTTCCGTGAGCAGCAGATATATGTTATAATCTTTATGGATACTATACTTAACAGCTGAGCGTAGAGTTCTAAATTCATCAACTGAATCAGGATTTACACATTTTAAAGCCAACCTTCGGACCCTGGCTTTCCTTTTTAACAATCTTCTAGTTTCAATTGTGTACTAGAAGGGAAATCTCCTAGTAACAGTTTGTCTTAAAGGAACAGTACGACTGAAAACATCATTTAAACAGTTATAAAAAGCTAAAATCTGCTTCGTCAATGTCATTAAAATTAAGTAGAAAACTCCAGTCAATCTCACGGAACAAATACCACATAGTTAAGAAGTCAGCCCCTTTAAAATCATATCTAGATATATTCACATTCTTCCTATTGGGGTGGTCAGCAACAAAACAAATGGAAATTGATAGAGCAGGATGATGCTTGTCCTCGGGAACCAAAGGTTTATCATTGTGCCAGACAGAAATATGACTAAAATCAATATCAGTTACAATCAAATCAAAATTAAAATCACCACAGATGAAAATGTTATAAAAAAAAACAAAATTTTCAAAACAATAAAAAAAACTCAACATACGTGTCGCCACGAGAGGAGGGTGGAAAATAAACAACACAAACAAGCATTTTTTGCCTGTGATTTAATTTGATTGATAACCAGACTGCCTCGAGGTCCGATCCAGGAAGGTCCAAAATACAAGGATTAAAACACTTTTTAACAGTTATAAGAAAACCTCCACCGAGTCTGCATGAATCTGAAGAGGAACCACGGTCCCTTCGAAAACCAGGTATCTATCTCCGAAAAGTTCTAAAGAGTCAATATCTTCACAAAGCCAGGTCTCGGTAATTAAAATAACATCTTGATCATCAGAAGCCACAGAACTGTAAAAATCAGAAGTTTTGGTGCGAAGACCACGTACGTTTTGATAAAACAAAGAGAGTAATTTCGAGACTGTGAGTGTTGATGAATTCTATTCAGGAAGATTGATGACTGATTCAGAAGTAACTGCTTGAGAAATCTGGTCTTTTCTAAGTTTGCCATAAAACTCAGTGATAAGGCAACCCTCAGGCCAAAATGATGCATCTAATAATAGCTGGAGGTCACATTCATACACCTCTATGTGGAAAGACGCATTTTTGGTTTTAAGTCTGTTGCATTGCAGATATCGCAATTTCAGCGAAATCAAATAGTTGGTAATATCGTTGACAGTAGTGCTAGGACCCAATCTAGATAGAAAAATTGCCTTTCTCTTAGGTATTTCAACGTAACGTCTCTTAGACACATGCAACGTAACGTCGACCGCGCTATCCAAGGATGACTGACTGACAACACGTTTAGAGTCTAGACGTCTTGTCTAGACTCTAGACGGTGGCTGTTTCGGTGAGACGGAAATGGAATGCAATTGGCTGAAAGATAAACATGGTCACGGAGTCTCATGTCTAACAACAAAACAATAGTTCAAATTTATCTCATTACGGTCATGTTAAGCGTAGCGATTTGTAATTAACGATTATGAAAATAGAAGCTATTGAGAAATTAGGTACTTAAAAATATATTTTCTTATTTTTTAAGGGTTTTGATAATAAATTATTAATTTTTTCGTATGGTACTAGAGAGCCGCAACTTTACATCAAAAGAGCCGCAGGTTGCCGACTCCTGCCCTAGACCCAACCACTGGATCGATTTCGACAATTTCTATTTAATATGAAGGCTTATGAGCTCTAAATATGCCATCAAGGGTCGCCTTTCCCCATCAGTCTCCAACTTCTAGAGTAATCCAAAAAATACCTTTCCACTATACAGTAGAACCTCGATTATCCGAATCTCTTTTAACTGGAACCTCGTTTAACCGACGTTTGCTCTTAAGTTTTTTTGGTAAATAAACAATATCACTTCAAGGTCACCTTCAGCGGTAGCTCTTCTTACTGCGGGCAGTGCCGTCATTCCGATACCATATCTCTTTTTGTGGCGCCCCCCCCATCCCTCCTCCTCCTGTCGGAAATTCCATTCTATTGTAGCCCTTTGCCGGAAATCCCATTCGTCTCCAAGTCCATCTGCCTTTCTATTGACTACTTTCTGTCTGACTCAGAAGTATTGGCTTTACCGAAATGCCCACTGAACGAAAACGCGTTTTGTAGTGGAACAGAATTTCCAAATTGTGAGCAGAATTGTAGCAGGTGAGACTTTACTTAAATTGTTTACTAATCTAATTAATTGTTAATAATTTATAATTATAGTAATATAATTAAAAACATCCCATTTAGTTATTTTGTACAAGTTTAAAATCCAATGTTAACATTTTTGCGGTCTCCTGTCGGCCATGTTTAAGTGCTCCCTTTTATCCGGAATTTTCGATTTACCGACGAAGGTCCGGTCCCGACCACTTCGAGTCCCCCAGCCCAAACCACTAGACAAATTTCGAAAGTTTTTATTTCATATAAACACTTATGATCCCTAGATATGTCATGAATTGTCGCCTAACACTCGCCAATCCGGCGTCACTGGCACTCGCAAATTAAAACTTTGGCAGAATCCCCGAGCCTCAACAAACGACAATTTATTTCAGAATGTTGCAAGCATAGTCACAGGCTAACAGCCTGTGGCATTTGTTTAATTGAAGTTTGAAATAATTGTTCATTTTCTTTTATAATTCTACTCTAGATCTTGCTTTAGAAAATGAAGTTTTTTACTTTCTCGTATACGAAGTATACAAAGAGAAAGCATTGTAATCGTCAAAAAATTCGAACTCGAGATTTTGACGAATCTCCACGTTTTAGACCTCCCTAAATCCGAAAAACACAATTTTGGAATTATGTCTGTCTGTGAACACGATAACTCGAAAACTATTAGAGCTACGGGGATGAAATTTGGTAAGTGAACTTGATACATAATTTGTAGGTTTCTATCACATTTTGGACAAAATCCGTCAACGGGAAGTCTGTGTGTATGTCCGCGGTCATGTGAAAGCTATAACTCAAAAACTTGAAAAGCTAGATGGATAAAATTTCTTACACAGTTATATGGTTATGAATGTATGTCCGTATAAAATTTTGGGCCAAATCCGTCAACGGGTTGACTGTCTGTCGGTTTGTATAATCGCATCACCAACGAATCCGCCATCTCCACGCGCAAGCGTACTGGACGCAATCTTCTGTGCACGATATTTATTGACTCTTGCTTGGCGCTTTTTTTCATCCGATTCTTCATGCGCATGCGTGCTGGTAGGAATTTGTGCACGCGGAAGGATTATGCGACTTTTCCTTGAGCCAGCAAGAGTAGAAATCGGTATGCATTTAATCGGAACGCATCTCTTTGAATTTAATTCTTTACCTAAATATTTTCTGATAGTCATTGGATCCTGGGTTACAATACGTTCGAATTTTTTTTATCCACGCGGAGGAGGGGGGACCGCACCTTTTTGATTTCTTTAATAGTTCTTCCATTTTTTCTTATTTATTTAATATCATTTTTTGTTGACATTAGAATCATTCATGTTCGTTATTTTATTAGAGTATTCCTAATTTAAATTGTGTTGATGTTTTTGGAATTTATGATATATTTAGTTAGTTTCATTAAAATATTTATTAGTTGCATTTTTATGCATAAGTTAGTGAAAAAATTATATTAGTGTGAAGTAAAAACTTTTAAGACTAGAAGAATATATGAAGGCTTCAAAATTCCCTTCCAATTTTCGTAGTCTATTGTTTTGGAAAACTTGTGATTAAGAAGAGGAGATTTGAAAGACGTTTTCGAATGACAATGTTTTTAATATTTTGCATAACTGCAGCCAGAAGCCGAACAGTGATGCATTTTCTGATCATAAAGGTTGCCAAAAACGTAAAAAATGAAAAGGCAGTGAAAGAATTTTGATAATAAGAGCAAGTCCACTGTGTCCTTCAGTACGCCATTTAGCTACATTTTATATAACACAAGCAGTTTGTTATATAACTCTGACGTCACATGACGGAAATCCAGTAGCTCGACTTTTTTCCCGCCACAGCACTCCAAGTAAAAAGGGAATGAAATCTAATAGCTAATATTTATTGCATCAAGCCTCATTTGTTAAATACAAGAACATTCCGTTTCGAAACAGGAAACTGGTGGAAGTCCTGTTACTGATTTTTTTTTCTTCCTCTGAGCAAAAAATGTTTCATTTGTTTCTTTCTGAGAAGAATTGTTAGTTATTTTTAGTTGCTGAACCCTTTTTCTTATCTAGTGCTATGACTAAATAGTTTCCAAACTGAACCGTTCGGTTCTTCTCCAGATGTATTCACCTGCTTATGCAAAGAAAACCTTTTTTGGCTTTCTGAATGCCATCTTTAAATGCTTTTACTTTCTCGAATAAGAACTATATATTTTTTTAGTATCATACTAGTGAAAAAGAATTTTTTGAATCTCCGGGTTTTAAACCTCCTCGAGTCCTAAAAGGCCATGTTTTAAATTATGTCTGTCTGTAAACAAGATAACTCATAACAAAATAAGTTTTGCGAAGGAAATTTCATATGTGGTCCTCACATCAAAGCTGTAAATTTCTATCAGATTTTGGACGAATTCAATTCGTCAGGAAGTCTGTATGCATGTTCTTGCACATGTGAACACGATAACTCAGAAACGCATAGATAGTTGAAATTTGGTATATGGCTTTATGACCCAATTTGTAGATCTGTAAATAATTGGAAATTCGACCTGTCCATACGGTAATATAAATTTCCGCAAGTAGCAGTTCTGAAGAACGCCAGAATACTCGACATTTGAAGTACAATTCGAATTAAAGTCAAAACGAACTACAGTAGGTGTTGGTTTAGTTTAGTTTAGTTATATTAACGTCCCGTTTTGAAGCAACACGAGGGCTATTTTGGAACGGACCTCGTAATTTTGAACCTCGGTCAGATGACGAGGACGACACCTGAGCTGGCACCCTCCTCTCCAAACTTTCACGCCACACCAACGGGAGGACGTTTGGCCACTACGTATGATTTAGCGTGCAACAGGCCCCATACACGGCGGATCTTCAGTGGAATCGGGTTTCGAACCTGGAACCCTCCGGCCCCAAAGCCGAGACCTTACCACTAGGCCACCGCGGCCCACAGTAGGTGTTGGATCGAAGGCACCAAACTTGGCACCTCAACAAACAGCCAACTGCTGGAACGAACCAAATCTAATTCACAAAATGAAAATGGCAGCTTCTAACTCAAAGTTAAAAAAAATCAAACTTAATACTTTTTATTTTTAAAGTTTGGTCATTTTATTCTTGTATTTTTGTTATTGCTTGATTAGCGTGGACTTTTGTGGACTTTTGTGGATTTTACTGTTTTCTGAACTAGTGAAGAACCACGGGGACTGTTTACAATGCCCCTTTCATAGGATTTGTAATGATGCTTTTCAAAACATTTAAGGAGACATACGACTCTTGAACCTCGAAAAAAATGGTAGAAAACTCTCAAATTCGATACATTATATCTATGAAACAATGCAATTCCCAAACTCACTTTTTTTTTTCTGGAAAAATATCTGTTCTTTCTCTTATAGTACACTCATTTCCAAACCTTCATATTGGTATGTATTTACTTGAGAGAGTAATAAATATGGATATAATTTTTGGTGAAAAAATGAGATTGTCACCTTGCGCGCCTGATTACGGATAAAATATTTATCTAAACACAATATTTTGGGTATCTAAGTAATCCAAACAGTCTGTTGAAGAAACTGAACCTCAATTTATTAACATTTAAATTTAGGTTCTGTTTTATATACCAATTTAAAATAAAAATTTGAAAACTAGTGAAAATTCCAACCTTTCTACCCCCCCCCCCCACAAAAAAAAGCTTCTTTGGAGAAATATGTAAAAAAATATGGTTCAATTTGTAGAACATAGCAAAATACATATTCGGGAAAAGTTTATGTAAAAAAATTCAATAGTTCTTGAGATATCGTGCGCGTAAATAAAAAAAAAACACATCTTGAGATACAGAGCTTTAAAAATACGGCCATATTCAATGTTTACGTTGAAGAGCTGATGCATTTTCTTTGATAACTTTCATAATTATGGGAATTTTTTTAACGCGGATTGTTTTAAATTGTCCAGAAAAAAAAGAGAAATGATATTTTTTCATAAAATTGAAAATTTTCGAGGTTTAAAAGTCGCATGTTCCCTTAATTGCCTCCTTCTTTCTACTGGTGTATTGTGCTGAGCTTGTACTTTTATTTTATTGCTCTGGGGGCGCTTCTTTTTAAGTATCTAGAATATTTTTAATATTGGACTCAGTGGCGGTTCGTGAGACAAAGAGGAAGGACTATTATTCTTTTATTAAAATATCTAATCAATGATATCTAAATGATGCCACTTGTTCTCCAACTGCAACCACGTAGCGTTATCTATAAAAATGATTCCACACACCATATTTATATCGTTGCAAACATAAGTTGCATATATGACGGCCCAAATATTTATTAGAATTGAAGTTGCGATACCGTTCCAATCTAGGCGGCATGACGGTCCAAATTTGGCAACTGTCCCCTACTGCTTCTTTCGTTTCTGGCTTCTATTGAGGGCACAAATATAAACACACCATTCTTTTTAAGGACTCTATCATATAATCTGATTTTTTTTTAAAAAAATTTCAGAAAAGTTCTTACGATAAATTCATTCACAATCTCCGGAAAGAAACCGTTCATACATATGAAAAAGACTCAGAAAGAACATAGCCGTTGTTGAGGCAGAAGTCACTAAGTCCACAAAAACCTTTTGGCGGACTACTGCAGTAAATTAGAATTTGCAATTAATTATTTTATGATAGAAACCGGGTATCTAAACATCAGTAAATAAACTGCTGGAGCTAGAAACCGGTAAAATAATATTTACTATTTATCACAACGACTCAAAAATATTTAAGTTTAAAATGAGCACATCTCGAAACTACAGTTTGGGACTTAATGACTTCTGCGTGACCGACGACGATATATTCGGTTTCGATTTGAGATCTCAACTGATCAACTGGTGTGTTTGTTGCTGCTCCTGACAACTTTCTCCCATAACAAAGTCGTCCAACTTACGTCTAAGATGCAGGAACAGGGTGACAATTATTGAGCTATATGAAAATAACCCTTGATGACTTTTGAACCGTTGGCGAGATCCAGTTAAAACTTGGCGGTTGAATGCAGGACATATTGGGATTTCTTTTGAGCATCCGCGGTCTTATTGTTGTTGTTGTTCATTTTTCCTTGAAAATGTCGAAATGCAGCGTTTCGGAGCGTATATCGATTGCCAAGGCATACTATTCGAGCAATAACAGTCCGATTGCGGCTCAAAGGAAATTTGCGACCGAGTACAAGCTGAAGACAACCGATCCAAGAGTTATAACAATCAAAAATGTGATTTAAAAGTTCGAAAGAACTGGTAGTGTCGATGTCTCGACATTTCAGAGATTTTGCAGAATTTTGCTCTTCGTATGCGCCACATCATAGCCATTGATGGGAAGCATACCGAAAATGTCATAGACTAAATCCGAATATCTGTGGATACTTTAAAAATTTGAATAAAATTTTTGAACTCAGAAGTTTTTGAAAATTTTGTTTTTTATTTCATATAGCTCAATAATTGTCACCCTGTACGCAAACTTACGCACAAAGTCACTCTCTCTCTCTTCAACAAGCTCTTTGTGCTTGTTTTGTGAGACGTTCGTTATCCAAATACTTCTTCGATGTTCAGGTACAAAAATATTTCATGAAAATGTTCGTTATTCTGTCTGTTCGTATTCGTTTGTATTCTAATTATTCACCAACCCATCACCCATTAAATGTGATAATTTCATATGCTCTTCCCAAACAAATTGAAATTAAAGAATGTATCTCTGTCTTAGATATCAGCTGGCGAGACGTCATTTACAGTTTTATTTCTTATTCCAAAGCCCTGATAGTAGATTTACGGCAAGGCCTAAAAATAGAGAAAAAATTATGGAAGAAATATTTGCAGAAACATTAGTACTCAAGGAGATTTTTAGAAAAATTCAGTGTTCCGATTCGATATTTTACTCAATATATATGGATGGTTCTACATGTGTTTTGACGGAATTACTTTGAAAATAAATAATTTTTCCTACAGTATTTTTTATAGAATTTTTTAAATAATTGTTTTTACGTATTTTTGCTGTCGATAATCTATTGAATCTTTCAAACGAGTCTTTCTTTCGATAACCTATCTGTCTATTGAATCTTTCAAACTTCCACAATTTAAATTCAGACTAATTATTATTAGTATCCTATAGAATATTTTTAACAAATGAATCATTATAAGGAAACTTGTATAAATATTAGATAAAGATTGCAAGGCAAACTTTGCATAAAATAAACATTTGATGCTAAATCAATTTCTTTAAAATATACTGTTCTTTTTTTGTTTTGATAATTTTAAAATAATCACAAACATTTTCATTAAGTCACTGGGTCAATGCTGAAATAAAATAACAATTATTGAAAAAATAAGATTTTTGAAATTTGTTCGAAATATCGTCAATTTACGTTTGAAATTTTAATGAAAATTCTTAGAATTCAATAAAAATATCAATGCATCAAAAACGTTTAAACATTATTCCTCATTCTATAAAAAATGTCGTTGCTAAAAAAAGTTGACGAATATATATCACTTACATTTTTGCATTGCAAATTAACTTATCATCATTCAGTAATAGAAATGAAAAGCAGCAAGAACATAGCCCACGCCGACCGACTCACCCAAAAGGTTTAAAGTCAGCAAGTATCGACGGGGAGAAGTCAGACCAGTGAAGAAAGAAAAAGTTACAATTAGCGGACCTATCTATTTGGAAGGTATGAATTACAAAGCTACGTGCAAATAGAAAACACACACACACAAATGCAAATAAAAACATACAGAAACAAACAAAAACATACACAAATACAAAAACCACACACAATACAAAAGCACCAACCGGTGCTACAAAACGAAATCAACGTGATAAAACTCAAGAAACAAAAAAGAATATTAAAAAACCAGAAGCTCAATCAAGGGATTACTTACATAACAATAATTACTTTGAGTGCAGTAAATTAATGTACAGAATTTAAATACAATTGAGATCACAAACGCTGCAAATCATCACAAATTTTCCTAGAAATTTCAAAAATTGACTTCAACCTGTTTAAAAATAGAAAGTTTTTACAAAGTTTCCTAGTCCAGTGAATCCTGTTGGTAGTAGTAAATGATAGTCCTTGGTATACATACAGGAAGTCAAGTAATGGCCAACATCTGCATTCTCACCACACAAACAATCTCGATTTCGAATTCTTTGACGATTGCAGTACTTTCTCTTCGTATACGTCATATATGAGAAAGTAAAAATTGTTAATTGATAACATTTTTTAAGCTATGCGAATAAATAGGTTTGATAATAAATATAAACAAATAAACCATTAAAAAATATAAGAGAGATTTACAGTACATATTATGCATATAAGAAACATTTAAAAGAAAATATCTATATCATTAGTTTACTTTTAAAATATTTCTTCGCCTTTATATTTAAATATATTGTTTCTAATGACATTTGCAAGATTGTTAAGCTGATAAAGTTACATTGCAAATTACCTTACTTACTGAGTTGCGAGCCACCAATATTACAAACTAGCCACCTTTGGTGACCAGGTTATTAGCCTGTGCTACTGGTTGTGTATCATTCCCAAGATAATTTTCTGTGTATTTAAAATTTAATTAGAATATTCGTGCTCATGATGGTTGAGATAATTTTAGTATAACTACAGCTTTATTGCATGATGAAATTCCCATCGGAGATTATTCAGTTTTCTGTTGTCACTTCAATTGGGGTTACAACAAGTGTCCTCGACGATGATGGAACGTACCTTCTTCAGGAGAGATTGGCGCATGGGCTGATGATGGCCATTTTTTAATTGACCATAGTACCTATGTTGAGACCTAGTCATTTAGATAACCACGCGGCTAAATCTACGTTGGGGTGATCGCTTAATGCCTTAAGTGATGAAAATCATGACAACTAGTATGTTAAAAAATTTTACCTTCTTAGTGTTTCATTTTTCGTCCATAGACGATCAACATTTACAGTTACTACCCATTTTATTGTTCACTAAAGTGTATATCTTCAAGATATTATCATACAAACAATATCTATGGACAAATTACTCGAGCAATTAATGACATTAAATGCAGCATTTTAAATAGAAGGTTAGGAAAAAAAAAATTATTCGAAGACGAAATACAAACTCAGATTGCAAAAAAGCACACCTTTTCTATTTTATTATTGCAGATGTAAAATACAACTCATAAGTTAATTTATTGCCAACAGATGGCGCCAGGAAACGATTCATCCACCTTTCGTTAGGCATTTTAGAGAATGCATAAATCTTCTAAAAATTCGACCTAGAGTTTTTGATTAACCTCCACGTTCTTGCAGGTCCACATTTACACATTTCTACTCCCTAGGCCGACGCATATTCTGCGCCCGCTTCTGAAAAAAAGTTAATACATAATTTTCAATTTAATATACAATAGTTTATATTTTAAACATACAATCACTTAATATAATCTTTGAATCACATTAAATATTAAATTCAAAATTGCACAACTGCATAAAATAACACAATATTAACACTAGTGAAAATATTGAATAGAATTTCTTGAATTCGTGTGAAATACAAGACTAGAAGTTTTCCGTTAGATGTTTTTGAATAGGCTTTGAAGGGCCATTGAGGTGGACAAATCTTATTAAATCGATTTCAATGCAAAGAAGTGCAAGGGCAAGAGATGATAAAGTACAAAGAGGATGAAAAAATGTGTCGTACAATATATTTAATGTAACTAATGTAAATTTCAGAATCTTTATTTTATATGGCGTTTTTAAGGTAATAATGAAATGGGTGGTTATTTCTTCCGTGTATGCGCAGTCTGATAGTTGCGCCAAGGTCACTGCCTAGGTTGGGTCCCTGAGTTTAGACATTCCTGAAACACCATTTGGGAAATACGTCTGTCTGTGAACATGATAAATCAAAAACGAAAAGAGCTAAACTGATGAATTTTGGTATGTAGTCTTTACACCAAAATAGTAGATTTCTATAAATTATGCATAAAATCCCTCTACGGAAAGTCTGTATGTTCTTGTGCGTGTGACCTGGACAACTCAGAAACACAATAAACTATATCGGTGGAATTTAGTTTCATGACCAAAATTGTAGATCAGTATATAATTGGCAATTTGCCCTGTCCTTGCGGGCATACAAATTTTAACCACTAGCAGTTATGAAAAATGCCAGCATAGTCAATATTCGAAGTACAATTCTAATTTAAGTTAACCCTTTGCCCTCCAATAAATAATTACATGCATGCCGCATTTACAGATAAAATTCCTTAAAAGACTTCACGGACACATAATTCGAACTATAATTTTTATATAATGCTAGGGTATATTGTTCACCAATCTGTCGATAAAACCATATTCTAAATTTCTTCTCTCTAACTTGTACGATTTTTCAGATACCTAGTTTAAATACAATCGGATGTGCAAATAGGCAAACTTCAAGCTAAAGGATATTCCCAAAATTAGATAGAAATTTACAATTTCTTTGGAATGATCAAGAGCCAAATTTCGTATTTTTAGCTCATTGCTGTTTCCCAGTTATCGTATTCACGGACACAAAATTCTAACTATAAATTTTTGGAGTCGGGGGGGGGGGGGGCGCTGAGAGAGATCTCAAACATGGAGATAAGTCAAAATCTTGAGGAAGAATTATTTGACAATTACAATATTTTTACCTTGTATACTCGGTGTATGAGAAAGTAGATAAGGTAAGCACCACGATTTCGGATCCCCTTTTAAGTTATGACGGTACTTTAAGATTCGTTTCAGAAGATAATCATCGACACCGTTTTAGCGATGCATATTGTGATACTGGTACTGTAAATAAATTATAGGTTTTACAGTAAATATTGTTCTTTTTGTTACAAAGATCACATTTTTTATTCAAGAGATCGATGTCCTTTTCTTATGTTATTCAGGATATGTCACGAGCGGTAGAGAGGCAGCTGCAAATTTTAATTAATTACTAATGATGCAAATTTCACCTTAAATTTGTAGTAACATTTCCGCAGAGGATATGCCTTTATCTAGCAAGGGGAAATAAAAAGGAAAGGAATGCAGTTTGTGAAACTAAAGCACGTCAAGAATTTCCGTTGGTTAAGAGTCAACCCATCTACTCAGAAATTATGCGGGTTCTTGTTGTTATAGTCATTTCCATTCTTGCGATATCTTGTAAGTATCAATCCTAATTTCTTGAAATTTCATTTATGTTCAAATTTTTTTAGTTTATTTTGATTTAATTTAAAGTATCATAATATATATATATATATGTGATATTTTAATTTTTTAACTTTCTTAAATAATCTTTTAACGACACCTCATTTTAATTACTTCTACTTTCATCGTAATAAGCGAACTACAACTTTCTTTTCGAGTCACGAGTCGTTCCGGGAAAATTCCCTTCTCTGGGTACTCAAGCGTTCCGAGCATTCCTATCTGCCAACTCAGAAATCAGCAATAGGTACAATGGGGTGACAGAAAAATATGAACGCATTTGGATTTGCACATTTTTTCACTAACTGATATTTTTTTGAACTTGAATCTCTGAAATGTTATCGTCGAAATGCAATTTATATAATGTATTTAATTTATTAGTATACATGAATATTCAGGATATTCAGATTTCCTAAAATTCAGTTCGATTCAAGTTTTGAAAATTTTAATTTTTGCAAGAGCCCTCATCATTTAGCTTCTCTTAAAGTGCAAACGAACGCTTAAGAAAATCCCCTCCCCACCATAAAAAAACCAAAAAACCCTAATATTATTATTAAAAGATTATGAATAATTTTTTAAAAAAATATTACTATTTTTATGAAAAGAAAGGGATGGAGTCACGAGACCGTCTCCCGGCCGAAATCAGTGTGTGTGTGAAAGGAGAAGTAGGATTATATGCTCGCTGGGATCGCCGGCAGCTGATGGTGGCAATCCACGACAGCCGAGCGACATTTTGTCTTTGTCTTTACGTGTGCAAGCTCCCAATCTTCTTTTCATTCCACTAAAGGAATGTGGTCGACCGAATTCATGTCGGCCGACAAAAATCGGCAAGTAGCACAAGATCGCTGCGCATTAATCCACAATATATTCATCATCTTAAGGGATCGTAATTTTCTTCGGCAATCAATGTTATTCACGTCTGTCTCTTCTTGAGCGTTGTTTAATTGGAATTTATAGTTGTTCCATTACCTATCATATTCTTCTTTTACGAATCACAATAATCGGGTTTGCCATGGAGCAGAATTACCATACCTCAGCATTCTTCTAAAAAGCATATAAAAATGGAACCATTAATATTGTTTCGCAGGTTCCAGAAAATTAAGAAATATTAAACTGCTCCCCTCCCCATAACTTGCGAATAATTAAATTTATGTAAATACAGAACATCATACAACATTATAACAATACGGATGGTTGCTTTTTTAATATATACAATATGAGTGCGAAATCATCCATTTCACAATAGACTAAATATGATGTAGCAATTAATTTTAAGAAAAGAAGGCACTAGAATATTTTCTGAAATATTTGTGAAAATAAAAGGTATACATCTGTCTTTTTAAAATATGCACTTGGGCTTTAGTTTCCTATTGCAAAACTGCGTCCAATATTTTCTAATTATCAAATAAATAAATAAATCATTATTAAATACAACTTTTAACAATACTTTGTGACGTTCTCGTGGAGTTCATAACATTTTCACTTTTTTCATAATTTATTTCGTTTTATATGTATTTTTCATTAAAAGTGCGGCAACAGTTATTTTTTTCTCGCACTAAAATTTCAAAACAAATGTATATGTTTAAGTAAATTCACTAAAAATAAATATATTCAGTAGTTATTTAATTTTTTAACTATATGACGTATTAAATATCTTTTTTTCCTTTTTGAAAATGCAGTATTGCAATTTTTTTGTATTTTTGCGTTTAAAGAGAAATATCTCAAAATGTGTATTTTGGTGTTGGTTCCTTGTTTAAAACCGGATCCAATTAGGCAATGCCTAATCTGCCTGCTTGGATAAGCGATTTACAGATTTTTAAATTGAGGTATACTTTTCCTTGGATATCTCCTTACATCTAAAACTGTAAAAGCATTTCAAATCACTTTTTTCTTTATAACTTGTGCTGATATGAAATAAGAAACAAATCTTTTAAAATATGTCATAGGTCCTGAATTCTTAACAGCCAAACCGACAGCTGACAGATCATGCAGTAAGCAAAAAATGCTAGACTGTGAGTCGAAGGCTCTAGGTTTCTTGCATACCTTCAGTGAAACAGAAAATACTCACGATTCGTTCTGTGAGTAAGTAACTTTTTATGATTTTGACTGTAAAAATGAGGTAAACAAATATCTGTATTATCTCGCCGACAGTAGTGGAGCTTTATATAACACTCAGTTCTTCAAAGTCATTTATTATCCATCAAATTAAATTATACTGGGGAGAGGGCAACTAGAAAATCGAGGGTGAAAAGTTGCTATTTAAATAAGCAGGCCCTCTGTACCCTGCTGATACAATATCGATGGTGTTGACCTGTTAATGATCCCATTGACGATGGCGGGATTTACTTCCTCGTGAAAATAACGCGTAAGTGACGCTCGTAAAACCTGTTTGTATGGTTTACATATTCATGATGGCCATGCATATGCAATCACACAGGTATGGCCGTCGTGAATACGATAGAAATGTTTAAATGCGGATTGGTTAAATTGCCAATATATTATGTAACTGCAAACTCATTGTTCTTTATTGATTACTGCTTGTTCTTGTCCACTTGGCAACAAACCAAACTATGGATAAAATTATTTCATGTTTAAGAAAATCGCACGACGCTTATTTAGGATACAAAAGGGCTCTTGTCCATTAGTGCGACAGCAAATATAGCCAAACATAAATGTTGGCCGGAAATGCTAATTTTTTGCTGGTGAGGAAAACATCAAAAAGTGTGCAAATGCGCCAGTATAGGAATTTTACACTGCAAACTTGGCGAAATTTCGCATGCTACTGTTCATTGTCACTTTAACGTTCATTTCAGGGCTGTTTACTAACGTAAAAATACTTAGCAAAGAAACCTTTCGAAATTTCTTATTCATGAGTTAAAGACATAATTCCCTGTAGTTTCGCAAACACTTGAAATTGCTGTTAATAGAGGCCACAATTTTGTTGTCAAAGAATCGAAAGTTCGAGATTCGATTCCATCAATGAACTCAGTCTTTAACAGTTACCAATGTTACGGCACAACCGTAGATTTTGTCTTACTTTATACAGGAGATGGACGCAATCATTTGAAGAATGAAGCATTAGCATCAACGATAATACAATAATGCGTTCCTATTGCAATCCGATAAAAAAGTATTATTTTCAACAATATTATTTGCCCAATTAATAATGCAATGTTAAAAAAATGTATAGTCATGAAAAACTTAAACAGGTACGTTTTTATTTGTCTCTACTGTTTGCTATTCTGGCGCACTTTAAATCTGATAAAATGTTGTCACGTGGATGCATTGTCGAAGTTCGATTAATAGGATCTTGGTTCAGGCGTTGTCCTTCTCATCTAATCATGTCTAGAAATTACAAGGATTATAGCAAAATGGATCTTATATAGCTTTAAAAAAAGATGTAAATCTAACTAAACTATACCAAATTTCAAATCATTAAAACTCGTTAAAATTCCAGCCACTCTTTGAAATTATATAGCTTTTTCTCTGTTTTGAAAAGGAATCTGGGGAACGACAGTGATTGTCCTCTGCATGCTTCCGAAGACTGCAAAAATCAATATAACGCAGCTTCTGCTCATTACACTGCATTCTTTGAAACGATAACAGATGGTGTAATAGAAGCTCAGCAGACAGAAAAGGTACTTATTATCGTTTATTCTTATTTTGCTTCTATTACACTTTCCGTTGTATTTTCCTCGCCGGGGGACATCTTCAGTACGAGGATGGCTTACATATAATGTTCCAACCTTTACAACGCCATTTTAAGTTTTTTACTGTGAGGTTCACGTTTCCGTGAAAAAGTAGGTATTACCATTTGAAGATTTTGTAATTGTAACCGTAACTGTAAGAGCTAGACCATTGTTTTTCATATCATCCTCGAGCACATACCGTTTCATACCTGCATTCAAATTTTTATTCCATTCTCTCGAATAGTATGCTCGCTAGGGGGTCATATATCGGCAAAGTTTTATTATAATCACCCTGAACCACTGACTTAGAAGGTACTAGATCGAGGGAATACGTAACGCATGATAATAATTTCTATATAAGTTCCTGCAATCTCTGCTGTATTCTCATATTGAAATTGGATTTAGATGTGGTGGAATAACTTCGAATAACTCCATGTAAAGGGATAGGAAAATGACAAATGTAATTGCATTTACCATTTTGACACCTAATTGTAGTGATTTCTCTTACAATAAATAATTTATTTCATTTTTTACGTCATATTGGTATTTATATTTGAGTTCTCTCCGTTGGTTTTTGTTTTTCTTTGCTCGTGTGTGGGTCCTTTGGACAAATTATATTAGTCCTTCAAAATCAAGCGTTTGGCGCGGCATGGCGAAAAATGGCTTTTATGCCATAAAAACCAACCCAATCCTTACAATAAACTTATGAGATTCTAAAATACAATTGTCATGGGCCGTTTCACATGTAAAACTTCAGTATGAATTGAGGCCACTTGCAAGACTTTCTCATTTCCTCTTCAGGGAGTTTGAACTCTTCTGAAATGTTGTCAATGGTATTCTAGAAAAACATTTCTAAAAAGGCAATATGATTTAAAGACAGATTTTATTTTTGAAGGAGAAATAGAGAACAAAATCATTAAATTGAAGCCCGACAGTTACTTTATTTTTATCTCAACAAAGATGTAACTTACGAGTTTAAAAATGTTGGAATAATTTTTCAAAATTATAGACGTTTATATTTTAAAAAATGGAAAAACTAACTAAAATTTCTCTCATTCTTCCTTTTTATTTCTAGTTTGGTTCACTATAGGCTTTTGTTCCGTAAAGCATCCAAATAAATTTAAAAAGTGCTATAAATTGCCTCGTTTAGAGACAAAGCCTGGCCAACCTGACTGCGAGTAAATACTTTTTAGAGGATAAATACACAATATTTCATTTAAGTATAAAACTTTAAAAACATCCAATATAATTTATTGCAATTCATATATATTTAAAGTGATTCTAAAATAGCTGGCAGAAATGTAATGGTAGATGAAAAGGACAAAAATAAACAGAATTTTTTAAAGAAAGTTTGTGGGTGAATGTGGAGAATTGAGGTGGTAGATGGCGATGGCATGGCGGTCATCAACGAAGTTAGGTTTACTCATTCGGTTAAGTCTAAGACCAACTTACCTCACATCTGGATGCATGATAATCAAAATGGAAGACATTCCATTGATACCAGGCAGTAAATGGCCTAGAATGGTACTCAACTTATAGTAGAGCCGTACATTTTACATAAAGAATTGACTGTACTCACGTATGACATCCCTCTGCTAGATATCTATCTGACACCACTTCTGGATATTTCTCCAGCAGTTCTAAAACTAATGGTATTCTAGGAGGATGGAGCGCCAGGTCATTTCAGTAATAACGTCAAAAAGAAACTCGAAGATACTTACGGCACCCCATTGGTACTGGACCAAGCTGAACCAGTTCCACGGCCACGACGACCACCAGATGTCATATGAATAGTTTTATTCTTCTATTGACTCCTTTGGAGCATAATCTATGAAAGATTATTAATTCCAATGTAAATCTTGATTTCAAACTGCGTTTTGTTGACAGAAATGTCTGTTAAACGCATCGGATCTTCTCCAGAGTACACCAGTCCACCTGCCGTTGGTTTGAATCTTATATCATTGTTACTGGTGACACTTGTAAGCAGATATTGTAAAAGGTTGATTCGTTATTTCTTTTGACTTTAGATTCCGTCTCACCGTTTCTGCACATCTTTCCTAAGCTTTACATTCACGAGCGCTCCAGTCCACTTAAATTCAACCGCCACACGCCAAAAACGGTCGTCAATGTTGAAATCACGTGAAAATTGTTGCAGTGTGGTCAGAAGTTTGGATATCCAACAATCCGGAATATCCAACCGCTCCAATTTCGACTGCCGAGCCATAAATGCTGAAATGCGACCGGTGAGATATGTGAGGGAGGGTGGAGGTTCTCTCGCTCAAGAGAAAATCGGAGAAGACTTGATATCCCGTTTTGAAGGCTTTCCAGCTAAAAAATGGAATGGCTTTGAGTGGCACGACACCATTTGCGCGGAGGAGTGGAACACTCGTTACTAACCGGCTTTAACTGCCTGTAGTTACACCCTCCATTTTTACACCAGCATTCCTTAACAAAATCAACTCATTTTTATTTTCTGGATTAGACTTTTCGCTTGTGCCATGTATTTTAGAATCAACTCGTATTTATTTTTTTATCATTTGTTTGAGTTTTAGCTATACATTATTTCCATTTTGAATGCTTCTATCATCTAATTATCATTTTATTATTATAGTGCATACTGAAAAGTTATGAAGAGTAGTCATCTGCAAAAATTTTTCTGTGCACGTAACTAAAGTACTTTTTATGAACTAAATTATTATGCATAACTTTGATGCGCATTCATTTAGAAAACGACATTATTTTTAAATAATTCATACCGCATAAACAGCTGTAATTATTTTGTTACATCTTTACAAAATGTATTTCTGCATCTAAATAGAAATTCCTGATGGGAAAGCCTGCGAAATGAAAATAAGTTACTAAAACTGTACTTTGAATATTAACATATCAGTTTACTTCAAATCAAGAATAGTTAAGGGTCAGCCTAAAATTATTTTAGGTATTACTTGTATTTTGATGTGTAAAGTTAAAATTTTAGATTATGCCGAGTTGCATTCTAAAGTTTAATATAATATCTGCTTTTTTTCAGAACTTACATATTCCTTAACTGTATGCTGGACAAGGTCTTAGAAAATTGTGGTGAAGGACGAGAATATTTGGCAAACTATATCGAAGAATATATGCAACCTCATGCTCACGAATTTTGTAGAGGTTGTGTTGGCATCATCAAAAATTACTGGATTCTAGATTTGTTGGCTTTGTTTTCACTTGTTCTGAGTTACAAAATTTTGAATTAATTTAAAGAAATGCAGGTTTTAATGAACTACTGCCATAAAAATAAAAGATGATTGTACACATCAATACCAGCAATGTTTGCCACACAACCTAGAATCAGTATCTTCCCCTACTGCAACGGAATTATTCGTCAAGGCTAAATATGTATCTCAGAGGAAAAATGATTAAATATATGTATGACACTATACCTGTAAAAATGTTGAGGAAAAATGATATAAGATATGTATGCCACTATACCTGTGAAAATGTAGAGAGAAAATGATATATGTATGCCACTATACCTGCAAAAATGTAGAGGAAAAATGATATATGTATGCCACTATACCTGTCACGCGCAGGTTTTTTTTTTTTTTTTTTGGCATACGTTCGGCAGAGCTCGCTCACGGATCTTGAGAAAAACAAAAAATTATGACCGTGAAAGTTATTCCTGTCAACATTTAAGGAAATAATGTGATAAACCTTCTGTAAGTTTTTGTGAACAGGTGTGCTGTATTTGTGTAATTTGTATTGTCTTGAAAAATATATGAAACTTTCTAGTTCATTTGACTTTGCAGTAGTTAATTGAGCTTCCTGCTTCATTTTAAGAAACATGGCGAACAAAAACCTACGTATGGCTTTCTGCTTCAAATTTCCTCAACTTAGAAACGGATAAAGCAATTTCTCGAGATTCCGAGAATTGAATTCCGCTGTACAGCTGAACAACAAGGGAAAGGGGACCATCTTACATACCAGGGCAAAAAATATTTGCCATAAAACCAAGGATAGCAGTCTGCTCCTAATGAAGGAAATGAAATGTTAACGGTCCAAGTCTAACTTGAACTTAACTCTACGTGAGAAGAAACATACTGAAGTGTCATTAGCATCAAACCTTGTCTATCACACACCAGATAGAGCATAAAGGAACAGCTGAAGTTGGCTTTGTTTGATCATCTTTGCACAGCTTGTATACCGAAAGTAGCATGTTTTATCGCCTGGCGTGGATCGTGTCTGCACCGATTCACACCACTTAGAAGGTATCTATAATTCATTCGTGCACCAAATTCGTCATGAGTCGTCAATAGAAATATAAGGCAGAGGGTTCATATTTGGAGATCGTAGTGATCATTCTCTAGGTCAAGAATTTCCAATCCACCGCTGAAAAATACTCGGATGGTTGGAAAAGTATCTTAAGACGTTGGAAAAAAAAGTAGAAGGACATGCGAGAACAACATCATGCTGTGTTGTCAGCCTTTAAGCATAGTGAAACACCTTGAAGCAGAGATAACATATATGTAAGATATACTCCAGAAACTCATGGCGTTCAGTTACTCATAGGCGTCGCATCTTTCCAAACTATGACGACGAAAGCTACCGATAACTACCATCTCTCAGTTTTAGTTTTGAAACCATATGACCTGGACAAATAAGACATTATTCCAATACGTTTCGGGTTTATTTAATATTGATTTTGCGAAGGACAGCCTAAGCTTTCTGTTTTTCGCACTAACAAAAAATTTTCTATGGGCAGAACGCCCATTGAATTCACCTGCTCTAAGAACTCATCGAACAGTTTCAGGTGTAATTGAAAAAGAAAATTTTTCATTAAATTTTGCAGAAACTTTTAAAGCACTCAAACGTGGATTTTTCACAAATTTTCGAATTATAAATCTCTGGTCACGTTTTGTTAACTTTGCCCGGCGACCTTTTCTTAACTTGTTTTCGATCCAATTTTCCTTTTTGAAGTGTTTTAGTACATACTGCACTGTAGAATGGGATAAATTAACAAATTTAGCAATATTCCAAACTGATTTACCACTGCTATGATGAAAAATAATCAATTTCCGAATGCTGATTGTTGTTTCTTTATGACTACGAGCCATTTTTAAATAATAAATAGAATATTGCGGTGTAAGCAAGCAAAAATTAAAGCCAAACGATTTTTTAAATGCCACCACAATGCAAAAATAAAAATAAAGTGACAGACGATAATTTAAATTATGAATTTATCCGAAAATATTTCAGTGTACGAAGACTTTTGTGAGATAAAGTTTTTGTTACTTTTTGATTATTGCTTTCTCAAAAATAAAGTTTTAGTAGATTTTTAAAATATTGCATGTAGTTTTGTTAAGAATAGATTATAGATTTTATTATTAAATGCCTATTCCGAAATATTAATTTTAATTAATGGATAGAACCCTATTTCATTGAAAATCGTAAGTGTACGAACACTTTTGGGAGCCGCTGTATGTGTTGCTGACAACAGAAATAACATACAGAGTGCTATTAGCACAAAATTCTTTACAATATTCCTGCGATATTTTCATGACATTGTACAGCATTCATAATACCGTAACAACATCTTAGCGATCTCGTAATACCTTGTGCTAATGACGTTTGCACAGATGTCCTTTTCCCCTCCTCTCAACTTCCGAACAAATCCAATAATAATCATAAAAGTAGTATCTAAATATATTTGAGCGGCTATGTGCTACGTTATGAGGCTGCTTACAGCGTCACCTGCTGGCAATTATCTGAGTTAGCGTTACTATCTCGAAAACGGTATGAGATTGGGAAAAGAATCAATTATAAAGTTGTGGAATATCATTGATGTAATACAAAAAAGATACCTTGAGTACATTTAATGCTAAGAACAGGAGTCTAAAAACGTACATTTGTTTCTTCACGATTTCCAAACGCTGTTAAGTGATAAAGCGCGATAGAAAGAGAAAAAAGCAACTAGTTATCACAAGATGTTATTTTTGGAGTTCAAACTATTCTCCGTCAGCTACACTTGAACTTAGTCAACAGGAGCACGACATTTAGAACATTTGAAAGATGTAATACCCGATTCAAGGGAATCTACTGTTGCTTCAACTGCGGAACATATGGTTCCAACATGATGGGACTCTTCTGCACAAGACACAAAATGTAGATCATAACATGGTGGAGGCAGTCGAGCAACAAATAACCGGGTACGGTGGTTTCGAAGAGTGTCCTCCATGCTCACCTGATTAAATAGACTTTCCCTGTGGGGATACCAAAAACAGTAGGTGTAAGCGACCTCTCTGGAAACACTGAAGGATCTTCGAGACGTTTTACTGATGCTTCTGCCAGCGTGTCGACTGATATGCTCAAAAGTGTGCAACATGCAATTCAAACAAGGCTCCAATTGTGTATTGTAGCAAACGGAGAGCAGTTTGAACGCCGAAATTAAATATAATAACAATTGTGATAATTAGTTGTATTTTCTCTTCTTAAGATGATTGGTCACGTAACAGTGGTGAAAATCGCGAACAAACAAATGCGAGTTTTAAGCGTTCTGTTTTTGACTTAAGTATCCACATGGTGTCTTTTTGTACTAAATTAATAATGCTCTACAACTTTTTAATTGTCGCTTTTTTCCCTATCTCATACTATTTGCGACATAGATAACTCCTTAAATTTCCATCAGGTGGCGCTTCAAGCAGTTTCATCGCGTAACGCATCTTTACTTTAACTAGACACCCCATTTATAATTATAGTTGAAGTCGTTCGGAAGTTAAGCGGTATAAAGGACTTAAGTGGGGAGTAGCCGAATTGATCCATCTCGTCGTCTAGTTAGGACCTTTATCGCAAATTCAATTCTAACTAATCGGTGTGCTGTGAAATGGTCAAATTACTTGTGACATTGTGAATGTGATTTATAGAATAATTTTTTATAGAAAATGTTATATGATTGCAGCAAGAGAATAAATGTTGATATTCAAATATTGTTACGAAGATGTAAATAATTGCAGAATACTATTTAACAATAAAATAGATTTATTAACTGGAAGCAATATGTAATACAAGAGAACAGAGAACTTGCTAGCAACGTGCAAAACTCAATATTTATACACTTAACTCTTAGAGGCACAGCTATTTACCCATAACAATAAGGCAAGGGCTGTGCACTCATTGCGCCACCTTGCTTTTCATTGATTACGCTTCTTTACACCTAGTACCTTAGTTTTCCGAAGTGAATACTGTTGGCATGTCGTGAGTGTACTGTTGCAGAGTTCACGCAGATACCAGGCAGTTTAAAATACAAAATAGCTTTAATCCAGTTTACTCAAAAAGAAACATGCTGCTGTCTTGCAGCTTACACACTCACTGACAGCCATCCATTCGACTGCTTGTTTTATAAAACACAAATGAACAAAATATATAGATTGTAACAACCCTATCAACTTCGACTAGTGCCGTAAATTCGTCTACGTCATGAAAATTAAACAATGAGATGCGTTTCATTCAGTGACTGAACAATTTCATTTGAATTTTCAACAAATACTATAACGTAGGTTCCCGAAGATTTAATTTTGACATCCATTTGCTCTTTAATAGATAAAGAATGCCTACGAATGCCATCATTTCAAGCCTCGTCGTTTCACTCGTTTTGCTTATTGCCGGTTTATTTCTCCTCCTAAATTTGTATACTTCACGTATAAATCAATCATATATATGTGATATTTTAATTTAACTTTCCTAAATAATTTTAATGACACCTCATTTTAAATACTTCTACTTTCATCATAATTAACGGACTACAACTTTCTTTACAAGTCACGAGGTTCTAAAAGGGAAAATTCCCTCTTCTGAGTACTTAAGCGTTCTGCGCATTCATTTCTGCCCTTTTTCACGCCAGCATGTAAGCATTCAATAATAACGCGCCGGGCGGGCGTAAAAACTTCTAAATTCTGGTCATGGAGCTGCAAATAATTTAAATACTTTTAGCTATGAAGAAATAAAACCTGATGCATAAATAAAATGAAGATTTGGACAAATATCGTCTTTTCCTTGAATTGAACAATGGACTGCCTTTTCTCCTTATATAAAGCCTGATCTTACATATATATATATGTTGCCAATATTCAAGAAGTTTATTGGATAATTGTTTGTTAGAAGAATTCATTGTACACATAATCACAATTTATGGGAAACGGTGAAAGCTTTCCAAAAATAATTTTACGAGAAGTCTTCAAAAATTTACTTTTCAGCGAAGGTTTATTTTTTTTTCTTTTGTGTGTGTGTGTGTGTGTGTGTGTGTGTGTTGTGTGTGAATCACCGAAACTTCCTCAATTTTTTTTTACCTTCCACCGTCTTTGTTTTATAAATGGTTTTCATAAAATAATTAAATTCTTTAGCATCTGAATTGTCATCTGATAAATTCTCAATATCTTGAAGGTTATTGACCTTGTTTTCAGAGTTTGATAGATAATTTTCTTCGATATGCTCCTTATCAATGATATCCGACGCATTAATGTAGTCACATGCCTTCTCTTCGTCTAAAAGCTCTTGCAAAACTAAAAGGTGGCTATCGGGAAGCACGATTTGGTTCATTTTGAGGTGAAACATAAGGTCACGGGCAACGTTCTGAGTGCGCCAGAACAAATCTCGGCTAAATTGCCGATGTATATAAAGAGACTGAGCGCCTCGCGACCTTTGTTTCTGGATTCCATGTGTTTTAGGAGTTAGATGGTAGGTTAGAGAGGGAAGCCTGACCAATTAGCTAATTAATAACGGTTGCATTGGCACTTTTTCCTCGTGTGGCGCACTCTATACGCCAGTACATGCCTTTGAGGGTTAAGGAATATTCCAGATTCACCCAGCTAAAATTTTAAAGAAATACATAAAATTGCCTAGAACATAAAAAATAAATAGCATTTTGAATTAAAACACCAGTCCTTAGACTAAACTACAGTGGCGAGGATTCGAACAACGGACGAATGTACAACCCACTGCTCTACTAACTGAGCCGCGTAAAAAGCAGGCTAGGCTCCTTTGTGTGGCAATATCATCTACTAAATATTTGAAAAAAAGGCTAATAGGCGTTACACAATATGTTATGACATATTCAAAGAAAATCATGTTTAGCTACAATGTGAGATAAAAAACAAATTTAAAATAATATAAAGATATGGTTAAGTCAATTCTTGTGATGTTGTTGTCTAAAGGTTGCTCAGATTGTACTAAAAAACTGTTGCCCGCACTGGAATGTTTAAATTAATTGGAAATCAATCTATTATCTTGAAGTGGAGGAATAGCTCAGAAAGCAGTTATAATCACTAGTAGTCCTTATAAATTGAAAGTGGAAGCAACCAATAAAAAATAAGTAAAGAACTAATGTAAAATAAAATGTGTAATGTAAATAAGAATACTGTAAATAAAAAATGTAAATTAAAATTAAAAAATGATGAAAATAAAAAGATAAAATTAAAATAAAAATTTAAGAAAATAGGAAATAACATTAAAAAGCACATTAAAGGCATAAAATCTTGATTCTGAAAGGGAAAAAACACTAAGAAACAAAGGAATAAGAAGAAATATGATACAGTGTATAAAATGTCCTACTTGGGTTCATACACTGTGAACTGGTGTGAATTTGAGAATCAAAAGGTACTTTTATTTAAATGGTGCCTAAAGAAATTGAAGGTCTATTTTGGAAGACCAATGGGTCAATCTCGGTAGCCAGTTTTCTCGATTCGACCGTTTACACAATTTTTTATGCCATTTGTTCTACTTTAACCTCTATTTCTTAAAAAGTTATTTGCGTTGTTTTGAAGAAAAATCTACTACGTTTTTATTAAAATTTCTTCTCTGTCACTGTACATAAAAAGTATTCAAATGGTCCAAGAACTTCCACTACAACATGTGGAAAAATTTGGCTTTGTAGCAAAAATTGAAGGCGAGTGAAGCATACATGATTGATAAGTAGTTCCGTTTTGATGCAGTCGTGGGAGGATAAACAGGTGATTGCTCCCCATAATATCTTACTTGACTCGTACTTGAAAAATAATATTAAATGTGTACAAATCTCTTAATCCATTGAAAAAAATCACATGTACGAGTAATGATGGAAAAAATTATTTATATTTCATCTTTGCCCTTAGACAGTATTGCACATGTAAAATCACATGCACGAATAATAATGGAAAAAATTATTTATATTTCATCTTTGCCCTTAGACAGTATTACACATGGCATTACATTATGGCAGGAAGTGAATTTCTTTTTTTATGTAATTGTTCTTGTTAATTATTAAAGAAATCACTTTCAGTTATCTTGATTTTAACGAGAGTACGGATTGATAATTTTTACTTGCAATTGCAAATTTTAATTTTCTCTCGCTCTTTCAGTATTTTTTTTTTTGGTAGAACAGCTGCAACTGGGTTTGCGAATTAAAATTTAAAATAAACACTATCGCATTTTCAGCATACAAATTATGCAAATATTCAGTATTAAAAGCAATGTAAAGACAGCTAAGTAATCGAGCGAACTTACGGCTCTCAAAGTTTCTGGAGTATTCTTACACTACGCCAAAAAATGGAAGTATTTTTTGCCTTTTTCACTCACTTTTGCTGAATGAAAATAGGAATTACACATTTTTGCTAACCATTTGGAAGAAACCGATATCCAATCAGTATGAATCAGGCATACCATTAGAAACCATAAGAGGCCGTCCACAAATGGTGTCATGCTTGGAGGGGGGAGGGGGTTTGTGAAATTGTGACAAGGGGGGAGGGGGTAACAAGAAGTGTGACATCGCACATTTTGGGTTAAAATAAAAACATTTAAAATCAGCAGATTAAATTTTGAAGTTATTTTGAAATTGCCAAAATTTCAGGGTATTTTTTTAATCGGGGCTAAAACACTTTCGTGTGATTTTTTTTTCACTTATATTCCTTTCTTTCCAAGAAAGGCATTCAGGGTAGGTTCTGAGAATATGGTAGCAGCAGAAATTCTTCACCATTAGAAGAAAACCTCCCCCTATCACATCCTTGAAATGTCCAACAAAAGATACATCGCACCACCTGGGTGAGTGGTACAACTGGTAGTGTCAAAAATAGTTTGATCTTATTGAGGCGTCTTTTCTTTTTAATTAAATCTGTTTAAGAGAATTTGTGTCCAAAGATAAGATTTAAAGCAAAATATTTCAAATTCCAAAATATTACTGTTTTCAATTGCTCTTTTCTGTTAATATCTTATTACTATTATATATTAATTAGGTTTTTTGTTGTAAACCTTAATCTTATTTTATGCAAAATAAGTAGGGGAAGGTGGTGTACCTCGGACATAAGTGTACCTTGAACCTATGCCGATTTTAGCGCCATCTGTGTAGATGTATAGCAAATGTTATATGTATTTTGTACACTTGCCACCAGAGGTCCCAGTGTACCTGAACTTATTTGTCAAGGTGCTCATTTGAATGAATGAATCCTGAAAAAGGAAATTGACCCTTCAAAGGTATTTTTTTTCCTTTTGAATTTTGTGTTAATAGTTCCTAAACATACATAAATTACTTTATAGTAAAATGCCTAACTTATAAAGCACAGTTTTAGCTATAATAACATGTGTTAGAAATTATGTTAAGCTTAACCTCAATTTAGTAGTCAGCCATTTTCCATGAAATGGCCAAGCGGTGTACCTTGGACCATGCCCAAGTAGTCTACCACTTATGATGTGGAAAAATGTGATGTAATGTGGAAGTTACCACATCCCGTGTTGACTGGAGGATCTGAAAGGCAGCTTCGGAAATTAACATTTGGAATTGACTTGTCTAATTACAATGTTGGTTAAGCCTACTCATAGGAATGAAACTGCTGCTGTAATAATTTTATATTCGGTCTAATCTAAGACCTCATTAAGTAAAAGTGCTCATTAACATTTTTCTGTAGCTAAAATACCAATAAATGTTTATGATCAAACTATTCGGTTAGATTTTTTAAATCTAGAAATAGCTGGTCCAAGGTACACCATACCCAGGACCAAGGTACACTACCCATGGTGTACCTTGGTCCTATTTGCACTTTTTTTAAAATTGTAAATAATGCACTGAAATACTTTTTTAAAAAGTCTACAATAAATATATGTTGTGTATACATGCCTAAAATATGAAAGAAAAATTGTTTTCTTACCTTTCTTTTAGTAATTATCCAATTAAAAATTAAAAAGTAAAAATGGGACCTAGGTACACCACCTTCCCCTACACATATAATCATTAATATTGTTATGCTCACAAATGTCATTAAAACACATAGTTAAAGTTTAAAAATAAAATTTGAAATATGATCTATAACGTAGTGCTTTGTTCCTGAACTGCAAGTATATGTTTATGTAATATAGCGTGACATGTGACAAGGGGGGAAGTAGGGTATGGTGAAGTGTGACACTTTGTGACAAAGGGGGGGAGGGGGTCAAAAATATTGAAAAAAAGTGTGACATCATTTATGGACAGCCCCTAAGAAACCCTGCGGTGATATTCGATTCCTAACTATCTTACCTTATCTCCCACCCCACCGAGACACAAATTTGTGTCTCGGTAGGGTGGAAGCTCTAAACGAGCTTTTAATTTCACGATGAGGGTTTTGGCGAGCAAATCTCTGAAAATAATATTATTTATTACCTTGTCGCAGCTTGAAGCTTGCATTCTTGAAGCTTTAAAAAAGATTGCATTCTTAAGATTTTCCTACACTTTGTTCAAACCATTTCAATTTTTAAGATTCTTGGAATAGAGAGCTTTAAAAAAAACATTACTTTTCTTTTAAATGTAACCAATTGATTCCTTAATTTCGCGCCCCCTTGTGATTGCACCCAGGACACGTGCCCTACATTTACCACCCTAGTTACGCTACTAGTTCAGATATAAAAACACTAAAAAATTATAAATGGTTTAATTAAGATTATGAAATAAATCTAAAAATAAATAATAATTTTTTTACTTTAGAATGACATTTATTATTATTTAACTAATTACATTTTATTGTTATGTTTCATACAATATTGCCAGCACTTGAAAGGTTAGACATGAAAGACAATTCGACTTGTGCCGCCATCCAGCGGCCGAAATCTGGACTATTATGTCCCAATAAAATCTATGCTGTGTCGAACAAAAAAATAGCATAAAATTAAATTATACCCTCTAATAGGATGGCGGTTATTGCGAAAATGACCGGTTTTAGGTAATTTAGGTTTTTTCACCTCCGGTTTAACCTGGCGGTTATAACAGCTCAAAATAACCGGTTTTTGAAGCAACCGGTTTTCGGTTTCTTTATAAAAAAACAAACTCCATTTGTAGAGAAAATTTTTTATTAATATTGTTCTCTCAGGAAATCAATCCATTGGCCAATATTTGGCTGTTCACTAGCCGTTGTACCCACGGATCCGCAAGCGTTTATATGTTCTATACATATGAAAGAAAAAAAACGCGTATGCTTTTATATCGATAAGTTTTCGAGTTTTAATATACAACCCCTGTTTTAGTACCCTCAATCCTAACTAATAATACGTAATTGATTACTACTTTAAAGGTTTCGAATAAACGACATTTTTGGTCTCACCGTTTGGAGCATGTATTTAAAGACTGCTTGGAGTTTTCATTCCAGAACATGCCATGGGAGAAACAAACTTGATAACCGCCAATTTGTTTGACACCGTACACTCATCCCAAATAATAAGTTTGCAATTTGTTGGACAATAGTTTTATTAGACCTTTTGCTTGTATTGCATATAGGATTTTCAGTGTAAGACCAGAGGTAATTGAAGCGGAGAATGTGCTGTGCGGTCACCATCCAAAAGTCTGATAGCTATTCTTTATGGAGCAACGGCAAGAGCTATATGACATTTAGATTGGATTTCAGTAAGGATAAAATTAATTAAAAAATGTTGTTACAGTTCCACATGAGACTTCAAGTAAGAGAGGTCACCGCTCTCTTTAGCAATCAAATTCCCCATTATTTCATGCGCTGTTGGCTGATCTTTTGTTAGTCAAGGTTTATTTGTTCCCACCATACCTTGTAAAATATTCACTTGTAATATGTTACAAATATCTTCTTTATGCATCACGTGTTGACTTGTAGGTATGGGTAATATACGGTATAACAAAGTTTTCCCACTAATCGAAAAACATCTTGATATCAACTGCTACTAAAAACCAACAATTACAAAATTCAGCAACTCTGAAACAAATATTCACTACACAAATTGCAACGTGCTCATGATGGAATGCCAACGTGAATAATTTTGAAAATATTTTAGATTGAGTTTATGTTTTTGTGAAAATATATAAAATGTACGGTTGTGGTTCAAATTTTGTGATCCGCATTCACACCTTACTATAATAAAAGCCTTGATATCCAAATGATATGACAGTAGTGGGTAACAGGGAAACTATTTCTGAATTCTAGATACTACTAGGTAAAAAGAGACCAAAAATTTGTAGTTAGAAAATGTAAATTTAGAAGGGAATGAAAGCGGAATTTTCCATAGAAAAAAATTAATTTTAACATTAACAAAAGCACGCGAAAGATTAAAAAGTGAAATAGGTTTAAAAAACAACAGACAAAAACATTATAAATTGTTTTTAAAATTATTTTGAAAAGTGATTAAAAATCAAAGAAATAGTGGTATAGAAGTGAAACAGGTATCGCTGAGAAGCTATCTTTTTTTTTCTTTCAAGATGGTTCAATAATAATTTTGTGTGATGATATGTTCTGAAGTTACCGCGGAAAAAAGTTAAAAATTACCCTTTTTACTCCATGCAGAAACTTTTTAACAGCGTATTTAATCCTTCCAGGTTCGAAGGAAAATGTGAGCCAAATTTCGTTCTAAACAGACATGCATGTTATAGCAATAGATTCACAGCATAATATTTGGATTTTGAGCTCTAATGATATGACAATAGGTGTTAATAGGGGAAAACAATGCCTTAAATACAGATATTAAGAAGGTAAAAAAAGAGGCCAAGAACCTGTAGTTAAAAAAATGCAAAGGTTCCCGTTTTCGTCCGTTTTCAGGTTTCAATAAGTATGATTTTGAAGGTGGTGCGAGAAAATAGACAATACAATAAAAAATAAAAAACTTAAAAATGAACTATAATCTTATTTAATGAGATAAAGTTAAAAAAAAAGCAGTCATTTAAAAGGCAGATAAGCATTAAAAATTTAAAAGTGCTAAAATCTTTAAAAAAAATTAAGGCAAACTATAAAAGCAATTGCAACGATTTTAAAAAGAAGCGTTTAAATATAATTTACCGCACGCGCATATTGAACGCTGCGAAATTCTGCGTGAGAAAGTGAAAATTTCTAAAGGAAGCAACTTAACATTGGCAAAAGCACGAGAGTGGCAGATGTGATTAGGTTTAAAATTACAACAAGCGAAAGAACTGTTAGAAATAGTTTTTAAATTAATTTTTAATATTGATCATAAATTAGAAAAAAAATCGTACAGAAATGGAACAGGTGTCACTGGAAAGCTAATTTTTTAAATTTTTAGATTCTGTAAAATAGTTTCTGTGCGATGTTATGTTCCAAAGTTATGGCAGAAAAGCGTTAAACCATTTAACTCCCCTTTCACCCCCTTTAGGCGGAGCTAGCAAATTTTTAATTGCGTAGTTAAACCTTCTAGGTGATAAGGAACATGTGCGCCAGTTATAATATAGTTCTAATCCGCCAAGAGGTGTGGAATAGTATAAGGTTCAAACATATAAACAAACAGATATTGAATTTTGTATATATATTTAAAGACTCTTTCAATAATCCGCCAACCAACAGACGCCTCGAATAAGAGGTACTTGTTGATTGGCCTAAGATGATGAAATTCAAAGTTTCATGACTTGATAAATTTAGTCTTCCGATCCGTATTTTATCCTTGCATTGGGTTTTTAAAAAAATGACCTCTTATAAACGGGATAAAAAATAACCGGTTAACCGAAACAAAAAAAAACGGTTTTCGATTAAAACCGGTAGGTTTTCTCCATCCCTACCCTTTAACGACACGCCTACAGCCATTGCAAAAACTCCGCCAAACAGTTTTTTTTAGTTAAATTTGGCCTCCGCTTTTCACAAATTAAGAAGGAGATATAAAAAGCGACTATAATAATTTCTTTAAAGATATTTAGTTAAAATAGAGAAGAGTAAATATGGAACTGTATATATCTATATACAGGGTTGCCACTTATATCCGTTACACACCCCTTAACTTCTAAACGGTGACTTAGACTATAAAGTTGGTGTCTAATTACAGTAAAAAGGCCATGCGCTACTCGATGAGACAACTTACAACGCCATCTATCGTCGAATTTTGGAATTAGCGGTCCTATCTCGAAAACGGTACAATATATGGGGGGGGGGCGAAGTCAATTACAAAATTATAGAGCGTCTTCGATTTAGTACGAAAAGACACTTTGAATGCAATAATGCTAAGAACAAAGCGTGTAAAATACGCATTTGTTTTCTCGCGTGTTCGGAAATTTTGACGTCTTATGACACGAATAAAAAGAGAGAACGTTATTTTTCGGGCAAAAAATGACCCCATTATACTTTTTCTTGTGGAATTAACTCAAACAGCAGGTGTATGGACTTTTCCATACACCTGCAACACTTCAACATTGTAGGACGTATTACTGTTGCTTGTGTTTGCGCACCAACAATATGCTAAAACGTGTGCAAAGTGAAATTTAAACAACGACTGAAATGTGCATTGTAGATGACGGATTGTCTCTTCTCGTTTTAATCAGTTTAGAGACGTCGCAGTTTCGGAAAACGAGAACAAATAAATGTGCACTTTAAACGTTCATTTCTTCGTATTAAGGTATATTTTTGTACTAAATCGAAGACGCCCTACAATTTTGTAATTGGCCTTTTTCCCGTATCTTGTACTGTTTTTGAGATAGGACCGCTAATTCCAAAATTCGACGATAGATGGCGTTGTAGGTTGTCTCATCGAGTAGCGCATAGCCTTTCTACTATACCTAGACACCAACTTTATAGCCTAAGCTGTCACCGTTTAGAAGTTAAGAGGGGGTGTAACGGATATAAGTGGGAACCCTGTACATAAAAAGAGGAAAGTATGTGTGCGTGTGTGTGCTAGTTTTTTTGTTCTTTATGCACGCCACGCCGTTGGACTTACGGCGACGAAATTTGGCATAGTGATGGATTAGCACAAGAGAGAACTAACGACGTAAAATTATTGTAAAATTCGAATTAGATTTTTATTTACTTAATTAATTAACGAAAATTAAACCATTTTTAAACGTTTCTCGCCTATAACTTCTGAAATACTTATCGCACGAAAACTATTTTTGCTCCAGCTTAAAGAGCAAAATAATATCTTTCTCACGATACCAATTTAATTGTTGTACAATATTTTCTCCAATTTTGATAAACATTTCCGAATTCATTTTAAATTAATTTGTGAAAATGCTTTTATTGTAATAAAATCAACTTGAAACTAATTTATTGTTTCAGTTTTATTATCAGTTTATTTATAGTTTTTTACCACTGTTAAAGTTAAGAAAATATTGCTTTCTTTGGTCAAGGTAGACAACATACTCCCGCTGTTAGTTCGTAGAACTTAACTACCGTTTTTATTTCGTAGCTTTTAATACGCCCACAAATATCCAACGACGTTAGTTTAGTTAAAACGCGATGTTTCTTTTAAATTTCACAAATTTTTTAATGATCCTAATTAGTGTGCAGCGGTGGAGGGACCGGGAGTAAGTGAAGTATAGATTTTGCAGATGTCAGTTTTAGGGGCGTCATGGTGACAAAAAATTACTGCATTTATGCCAGTTTTTAAAGAAAAATATGATTAGGGGGCGTAAAAATAATACCAGGCCCTCGAGGACCATTGGCGCTTGCCAAGCAACTGACAACTGGGTAAAAAAAATCATATTCCCTGGGCGCCACACCGACGCTTCTCCACCGACCATGTTGACAAAACGTTAATATCTTTGTGTCACTTTTTAATGTCAAATACAATAAGGAGTCGAAAAAATACAATGTATAGGGCGCCGTTTACGCAACTTAAGCCTCTTATGATGAAAGGGGGGCGGGGGAGATAAAAAATCATGGTATGACCCGAGCTCCACTCACCCTCGCTATGCCACTGTCTGTATGTCAAGTCATTAAAAATTAACCGAGTTCCGTTCCTACCGAAGAGAGAGGGCCTAGGGAGAAAAAGAAGGAACGGTGCTTCCGGTCAGGCACATAAACACCAAAAAGAAGAGAATTGGGAGCCAAAAAAGCACTATATGAAGTATTTCTGTTGTCTCCGTAGCAATGATGGGGATGAGAAGATGGAATTCTAAGGGTTGTCAGACTCATGTGAAGTGGTTTCAGAGTACAGAGGCAAAAAGGAGAAGTTAATTTAACTGCGGCCGAGTAGTACTATACCGACGAAACTAATAAATATTTGGTAACTTTTATGATTTTATGTGTATACATAGTGTTACTGTGTGTGTGCTGTGAAAACAGTCCAATAAGCAGGTAACGGAGAACAAAACTTATTCAAAAATATTCCGGAAGAACGAAGCGCAGGTAACAGGAAAAAACAGCACTTTCACAGATTAGCAAAACAAACTGACAACAGTTCACTAATAAGAAGAGCAACAGCACCTCTCAATACTGCTCGGCGTCTAACAGCTTACTAGCTCGCACAGCGGATAAAACTCCAAAGAGAGATTCCAAACACGTTTGCACTCCAAAGGTGATCCCAGCTGATCAACACGTTCAAATTCGATCAACACACACTACTTCTTCTGTGATCCGAGCACGGTATATTTATAGTCTTCCGTGACATTACAAGGAATCTTCTGGATAAATCCGGATCTCGACCCCTAATAGAGATTTCAAGAAAATTCCAATACTTTTGAGATCCCATATTTCGTCGCCAAAGTCGGGGGTAAATGGTTCCATTCATCCGGAATTCCCATATATACCCCTGTAGAACTCTCCTAATCATAAGACTAACATTGCTGCGAAGCGACATTCCATGTTCGTAACACTACTCCCCTCTTCAAAGACTGACGTCCCGGCAGTCTCATTACATACATCTATGATCGGTAGTCCGGTATGGAGTTAGCCGATTAATGTGAATATCTTTTGGATCGTCGTTGAGCGATCTCTGAACTCTGTAGCCAACATCGTTCAGTTTCTTGACAACAGTATAAAGTCCTTCGCAGTTCTGCCGTGGCTTCGGACTCAGACCTCTCCGTCGCTTCGGGTTTACACACCCAGACTATATCACCCTCCTTAAAATCGTGGTCTGTGTCTCCGGAGTTGTAACGATTCTTTATTCGTTCCCTGAACAGTTTAATTCGCTCTCTGTCAGACGTCTATACGCTTTCCAAATGTGCCTCCAAATTATTCAAGTCTTCGTTCGGCGAGGAAGGCGTATCACCCGGTCGTCCAATGAGGATGTCACAAGGGAATCTCGGCGTTCGATCAGAAAGCTTCTCTACTGAAGTACATCCAGTCATTGACTTTCCCTGCTCTGTTTTGGGTCCTTTCCTGGCTCTGCGGACTTTGCATTCTCTGTACCATTTTTTGATGTCGGCGCGAAGTTGTTCCCAATAAAATCGCTCACGGGTTCTACGTAAAGTTTTCATGACTCCAAAATCTCCTCCAATTGCGTTTTTACGAGTCTCTCGCAGAACTTCTTGAATTCTGCTCTTCTAGAGAATTATTTGCCATCGACATGTGCTTCCATCATCACTCTCCCACTTACGATAAAGGACACCATCTTAACCCATATTTTACCACATTAAGAAAAAATTAATATTTTTCCAAAAAAAATTCTATCACAGACTAATGATACATCAAGCAAAAGTATAAAGTTAAAAAACTTAAGAAAACTTTATCGGTTGTCTTTTTACAAGCTGTCCTATATATAGGACGATGGTAAAATCCACTACTACATACTTTTCAGTCAAGCATCTTGGTTTACATGAAATGGTAATAAACATTCAAAGCAAAATCCTAAAATTACATTTTTGGCAAATAGTTAAGGGTTGTCTTGTACAGTTTTGAAGCTGTCATTGGCGTTGTTTTCCATTTATTAATTATTATTCCTTTAAAATTCGAATTAATCTGGATTTTTTTTGAATGCCCAAACTCATACTTGCAACATTTTGAGGTACACACAATCCCAAGTAAGCTATTGTAATATGTCGATAAAATTTGAGGAATTCTACAACGTTTTCTGAAGCAAAAAGTTTTTAATGTTTCTAAACCAGTGATGTTTCAAATGCATATTTGAATAATGGTTAATACCACTTTTTTCCTTGCCTGGATGAAAAATGTGTTTTTATGAGATTTTCCAACAAATCTACACCATTTTTGTATAAATTATACGAAACAACATACGGTATATCTACTTTCCACCCTTCATTCTTCTTTCTTTTTATAAAGCCTCTTTTGTCTTCAAAATTGGTGATCAATGATACAACTCAATTGTCAATCCATCGAACAGCTGCAATTTTATTAAAAGGCATTTTGTCATTCTAGTCTCCTTAACTGTACCCGTAGCAAAGGAACGCTTGCTTTTGGGGGACCAAAAAGATCACACAAACTAAAAAGTTTGAGTTTCAACAACAGACATCCAATTTTCAATGACTGTTTGGGCTAATAATTTCTTCTCTTTCTTTCTTTTCATAGTCATGCCACAACTGTTTTTAGAATTGGTTTACTGCCTGATATGGCATAATACGAGAAAGATATACATTGAAAGATGAGAGTATTCTTAGATTGTATCCAAATATTGTGGGTTTTCCTTTCATGCACATTTTGCATCCATGTCTTTCAAAATAGCAGACTATTCTTTCATCATTACTTAAATGTTCAGAAAACACACCAAACCGTTGTGAAACTTTATTCAACAATTTGTAAATTTGGCGTACTTTCTAATAGCGATCTGAATCAATAGCAGTATTGTGACTGAAGCATAAATACCTCTTGATATCTAAGTATCGCTTTCTTGACATTGTTTGATTAACAAGCGTTGTTCCAATATCAGAAGCATTTCCCCAGTACTTTTTTTCTTTGGCTAAAATGTGATATCCACTATAGAAAATTATATTTAAAACTTGTTTCAGTTCATCGAATTTAGACAAAAAAACATGAATATTTTTCTGTCAAGCATGCTTGTTACCTTCTACTATAGCTGGACAATCATATTTTCAGGCATCATCTCAAGAAGTTCCACGGTGATTTTCCTAAAATCATATCCGTAAAATAATTCAGGAGATGATGGAAATTTTGGTGCACAATTAGTCCATGAAGGTGTTAAAATATATTCAGTAGCATCCTTTTCCTTTATAATTTCAATTGTTCCGTCTGCTTCTTCTTGAATCTTTTCGTCAAAAGCAACATGACCGTGTTCACTGCTGGTGCAGGAAACATCAATTTCTTCATCATCAATGACAATTTCTGGATCAGGTGGTAATATTGTCATTTAAAAATCATTATCATCATATTCATCGGCCATTGAAATGAACTCTTTAATTCCGAGGAGACTTTTGTCTTTTAGCTCCTTTAAAACAGGGAATTTTTGGGAGGAAATGACATGGATTGGATTGTCCTAACCTGGGTGGTTATTTTCCATGCCACCCAACCCCCTGCTTTAACTTTCCCTTAAGGTACACGGAAATGGGCTGTGGTTAGCAAGCAAATTTGGCCCCCCCCCTCTACCGCGCTTATCTCATGCGAATTCAGAACCTCCCCTCCCCTCAAAAGAAGCCAACAGCCTCAGACCGGCCTTCCTCGCTGTTAAGGCCAAATTTTTAGACGACCCAGGTCCACCCCATTCGCCATGAGAAGGTTAAATACTCAAAAGCTTCTTCAGTTAAAAATTCCCTACTTGCTTCCAATACTGTTCTGGAAGGAACGGATGTGAAATCAGATCACATCTCGAACAGCGGTATTCTTTTCCCTACAAAACATAGCGTCAGCACGTGACTAAAACTCTCAATTAAAGAAAAAGCTCAAATATATAATTCAAGACACACCTCCAGGTTCACGTTCCAAGCAAACGAGATGTTATTGAGTTTTGCAATTAGTAAAAGATAGATATTGTAATACCTTTCTCGAAATTTCAAACGCCTTTGTATGGGTGTGCATAATAGGGGATTTTACTATCGTCCTATATATAGGACGGCACCTAAAACCTTTGTAAAACCAGTTTGAATATAGCTTTTTGTTTGCAAATTTTAGTCAGAAATAATATCTAAGACTTGTCATGAATAAATAGGAAGAAAATTTGTATTTTTTTTCCTCATAATTATTTAAAAGAAAAATATAATTCATATCAAATAAAGTAGCAAAAATTAGCCAAATTCAAAATTCTTAAAAAAAATAAAATGATCAAAATTGGACTTAAAAAGTTAATAAATAACACTTACCAATCTTAAAATATATTTTAGAAGCGGAACATAAATAAAAAATGCGATATAGGCTATGAAAATTCGACAAATCTGAGCTGTCCTATATATAGGACGATGGTAAAATACGGGTTAAGATGTAAGGAGTCCCAAAGAGCCCAGTATTACTTTGTTGTAGAACTCTCCTGAGCGATTTCTTGCTAAAATGGTCGGTCCGCCGACTTCAGTTTCTTCTCCAAAATTGGTCTCTTATCTGCATCTTCCAGCTGTGCTTCCTGAATATCACTTGAAGACCAGGTATCTTCGGTCGTCATTGTTAACGCTCTCATCATATCTGTTTATCTCATATATGTTTTCATTCTGAACTTCTTTCCGGTATGCAAGTCGCGTTAGCAGCTCTCATTGCAGGATCTTCGAGCGAGGGCATCTTAATTTCCGTGAGGAGTTTTCTTGTGATGATTTGTAGACGTAATCTGTTGGCATTCACTCTGTATGTGTCCTTTGTTTATTGAAGGACCAACATGTCACGTTAGGGTTTCGTCGGGAAGCGTATAGATTCAGGCACTCTCTCAGCACGTGCCCATTTTTATAGCACTTGCAGCAAGTCGCATTCGGGTTTCGTCGAGGAGCGTTTTCTTCCCAGCAGCAAGTCTGTCGAATAATTTTTCCAACGCTCCCAATATATATTGTTCGTTTTCAAAGAGTATCATTTTCAACAATTCCAATTTATCAATTTTTCCTTGCAGGTATTATCCTCTATCTCTATTGGCCTTGCATGCATGGAAATCTTCGAAGCAATTTTCGCAGCCTCGTATTTTATGCTATATGCCAGGGCTGATTTAAAGTCTGTAAAGTCCATCAACCTCGTTAAAAGTTGAGTGTCTTCGTCTATGATGGGATCGATGAAGAACTGGACCGGTAAGATCTCCCGAACATCCAGAGGGCATTCGGCATAGGCCAGGCTCATGAATCGCTCCACATCTGCGGCTGATACCTGAAGGCTTTCTCCTGGCTTCTGCCGTCTTGTCTTCAATTCAGTCCTATAACATTGGGTAAGATGGCTGTGTCCAAATCGGGATTCCAGAGCTTTCTCGATGGGCGTTAGATGAGTCAACTTATCACACCTTGGATTTGATTCTTGACTTCCCGGCCTTTGTCCATTTCTTTCTTAATTTCTTCTTGTCCCTTCTTCATTTCTTCTCGCTATTTCTTCATTTCTTCTTGTGCAACATGGAATAGATCTTTCATTTTTTTTCTTGACCAGCTTCCATTTTCTTTTCCAATCCGGCCTTTATCTCTTCTTGCCCTTTCTGTAAGTCGCCAAGCAAAGTAAACAGTTGGGTGTTGCTAGCAATTTTCGTTTGGATTCTCGTATTCACCATATACTGGTAAACCCACTCCTCACACCAAATGTTACGAAAATCGTCCTGTGTGTGTACGGTGAAAACACTCAAACAAGAAGGTAACGGAGAATAACACTTTATTCACAAATATTTCGGAAAACACGAGGCGCAGGTAACAGGAAAAAACATCACTTGTACAGATTAGCAACACAAACTGACAACAATTCACTAACAATGACAGCAACAGCACTTTCAATACCACTCGGCGTCTAACAACTTACTAGTTACAGCGGATAAAACTCCACAGAGAGTTTCCAAAGACGTTCGCGCTCCAAAAGCGATCAACACACCCTACTTCTTCTGTGATTCAAGCAGGTCCTATTATAGTCTCCCCGACAGGCAGTGACGTCACATGGAATCTTTTTGGTAAATCCGGATCTTGGCCCCAATAGAAATATCAAAAAAAATTCCAGTACTTTTGAGATCCCACATTTCGTCGCCAAATTTGTCGCGAAGTCGCCATAGTGGTCTCACCAGGTTTGTCGCCAATGTCGGGGGTAGATGGCTCCAGTCTCCCGGCCTTCCCATACATACCACTGTAGAGCTCTCTTCCCAACCATAAGACTAACATTGCTGGGAAGCGACATTCCATGTTCGTAACAATAGGCTTAGAGAAACGTATATTTGATTTTAAAAAAATATATTAATTTTTTCAATGCTTGGTACAATATGGGTTAAAGAGTTATAAGTACTTAGACTTGAAAATATTTCTACCCCCAACAACTCTGGGTATATAAGCTAATGTATATGTAATTATGTAAAAGTTATTCTGCTACATTTTAAATTACTAAGCCACAAAAGAATGCGAAATCAAAATAATTCCTTATTTCAATAAAGATTTGAAAAAACCACAAAAATAGCACATACTGGTTTTAAGTACCAGAGGCAATGATTCTGTATCTTCTAAGAAAAATTTCATTCGGCCTTTTCGTAACTAGGAGTTTCTCATATGGATCCCCAGTTTTTCTGAAATCGGCATTATAATCAAATGAGTCGGGGAATTTTGAAACAATAATCGAAAATAATATTTTATTTTGCACTTCGACGACATTTGAATAAATATGATTACAGTGTTACAGAAAGATCGCGAAAATCTTTTTCTCAAGTCAGTATTTTTGAGAAAGTTTTACTGACATTTAGTTAAAACACACTATATGATCAAAAGAATCTGGACTCTTTCTAATTCCTACGGAAAGGCAAGACAATCTACCCTTGAAATTCGACCATATAATGAGTAGACTTGAACGCACATTTTACAGTGAAGATTCGGTCATGAGGACATTTAGGCAATCGATCAGAAAGTGACGAAGAAGAAAAAGATATGTGCTCACCCCGTTTCACAGAAAGCTGATAAGCTGATGTGCAGATTTCATCAATGGTTTTGTTTGCTGTGCGCAATAATTACATGCATTTTCGTGAAAGTAATACGTATTTTTAGTAAGATATAAAGGTTTTCTTTAAAAATCCCAAATTTTTCCTCATTCTTTTTTACTTATAACAATCAGTGTTTTTAACCAAATTATACGAAACTTAAAGAATACGTAGCAATCTGTTTATGTAGCATTCCATTAAAATTTGAAGCAAATAATTGAGATATTCGAGGAAATATGAGTATTTGTACTAAATAATTTTGAACAGTGCATGTGACGACTTAATGTTTTAAAAAATTACTTTTTTTCTGACCTAGCTCTTTTTTGAATCACCCTAACTAAACATAAATATCTTCTCTTATAAATATTAATATTAGATTGCAGAACATAATGTTAAACCGTCATATTGACGAAGTTTAGTTCATGTAGGTATCTCATATGCATAACTTCAAAATTTATGTACTCAGTAGCTTATAAATTGTAATGCGAAAGCATTCTTTTATTTCAGGAAAAACCAACTTAAGTACCTACCAAAACAGCCTAACAGGTTTATTAAATTTTTGTTGTAGAAATCTGAAATCCATCAAAATGACGGGGGTAAGTTGTATCGGTTTAACCAATACTTCTGTGAACAGTTGACCTCGGGATGGCCACCTAAGGCTTTCATCTTTTCCTTTAAAGGTTTAACCATTCTTTTTCCGAAAGAGAATTTTTTATATGGGTCTCTGCTTTTATCAGTACCTACAAAATTGCAACTAAATGCGTGCAATAACAATTAAATGTCTAGTCATTACCAAAATGACTCAAATGATTTAATGGTGCCGAACTCTCTGTAAGAAACGCAAAGAATTGGCAAACCTACACCGCCAAATATTACGGTAACCCTGTTCCGCCTCTGAGCGGAAGACGCCATGTTTGGGGAGATGAGTTTTGGGGATTGGAAACCGTCGAGTGTAGACCTATGTAAGAACGAGAAGTTTTGTTTGCACGGCTTAGCGAGTGGCTGGCTAGAGTTTAGCTAGTAGATATCTTTTTGAAATGTCAATATAATTTTGATATTGGAATAACAGCTCAAATGTAACTGATCTGGTAAGCAATTTGTATCTTCGCATCATCTTGTACATACTTCATCAATTTTTGTGTGCTTCGTTTTCCGTGTCCCATAGAAAAAGTAAATAAATAATTGAGATTAAAACGTCTTTAGTCTTTTATTTGCCTCCATCCCTCACATAGAAGATATTTCACGTCAGGATTGTTTACACTCGCCACTGACTAACCAAACACTGAAACCTTTAAAACTGCCACCATCTTGAAACGGAATAAAAAAATAAAAATCCTTGCAAAAACGTCTTATTGACCTCAAGGAACACTGATGCCAAATTCGAGGAAAATCGAACAAAGCGTTTGGTCGTGACTGTGCAACAAATAAATTTAGAAACAGGCGAAATGCCGAAGGATCGCGTTAAAACAATAACGAATCGGACCTCGCTTTGTCAATAACGTACGCTATTAGAAAAAATTGAAATATCCATAAGGAGGTATGTAGGTTAATAAGAGGCTCAGGTGGCCTAGTAGTAACGTCTCGTCATCAGGGCCTGAGTGGTCTAGGTTTGAAACCTAATTCCACTGAAAATCCGCCGTTTATGTGGGCCTGTTACACGTTACATCATACTTAGGGGGTCAAACGTCCTCTCACTGGTGTGGTGCGGAAGTTTGGAATGGGGATGGTAGCTCATGTGTCGTCCTCGTCATTTGAAAATTAGGAGATCCGTCAAAAAATAGGCCTCGTGTTGCTTCAAAACGGGACGTTAATATAACTAAATCAGGTGAGTAAGAAAAGCGTCGATTGACGGAATGCCGGTTTCCTCATTCATGTTGCTTCTATATTGCATTAATGTCTCTTATTGCACTTTTGATTTTGTAATTCGATTTGAAGTTCCTAGTATGGCGAGTGATGTCGAATTTCCGATTAGAAATGAGTGAGCTTCCGGTAAGGATATCCATTTCAGGAAGATAAGAAAAGGGAACCGATCTACTTCTAATGGAACTATTTCACTCATTTTGATATGAACAGGCAAAACTACATGAATAAAAAATTTTTCCAGAATAATTAATTTTAAAAAACCACTGAAATCATGCAGTGTCCATCGTCATTCGTCTTTGTTCTTCTGATAATATCAGGTAAGTAAATACGAATATTTCTTTCATTTGAATTTCATAATTTAAAAGAAACAGACCGTATGAAACCAATTCTTTATTTACATAAACTCATTGTTATTTGGAGCACTGCAGAAACTGAATTGTTATTTACATTTTATGCGCCATAGTTTGGTTTGATTTGATATGCTGTGGTGAAAGAGCCAATATACTAGCTATGATGTGACATGTCTCTAAATGAAAGCATTAAGAAAGCTGGCAATAAGAGAGATGTTGTTCTCATCATCTGATCATGGCTCGACATTACAAGAGCCGTCCCAAAATAGTCTTCAAGTAGAATCAGAATGGGACGTTAATCTACCAAAATTCAATCAAACTAAACTTCCCTGATTATATTTTTGATTTAAAAAACTTTGGATCATCATTCGGAGTCAAAATGTTTATGAATTTCGAAGACATAACTTGTCAAATGAGATACAGCTTTAAAACTTGAGTCATGCGACCAGTTTTGATGTTGTTGCTATAATAATGAGACTGAAATGCCATAGATAGTTTAATTTATTTTTAACATTGTTAATAGACCATGAACTAGTTATTCTGAAGCTAAGTTATTGTGAATCTTCCCTTCCGGCTTTCATACACCGTACACCAATTTGGGTAGGTAGGTAAAGCCTGTGACAGTTAAACCAAATTAAATGATAATGATTACAGGCTGACAATCTTTTTGTGTTCTTAATGTTAAGCTTTTTGTGTTTTCGCTCTTAAACTTTTTGTGTTTTTGCTCTTAATCTTTTTGTGCTTTGTGGTTTTGCTCTTTATACTTTTCTTGGAGTTATTGTTGTAAACGATGATTTTTAAATTGTTCTGCCCTTGGGGTTCTTTGTAAATTATTTTTTAATGTAGTTGATTTATTTTGTTTTATGTTTCTCCTCCGACCTGTGGGAGGCCTTACACCCTCTTGGGTAGACTTGGCCTGGGAGGGTAGTAAATAAATAAATGAATGCTTTCTGTAATCTAAGAATGTGTGATGTATGATGCAATAATCGTTCAAAGCGCTCTACAGGGCAGACCCTTCCATCTAGAACTACTAAATTTGGCACGTAGTTACTTCTAAAGTAGTCGGGGGCTCATTAAAAAAGGGTTTCTCAAAAAAGTAGTGAAAATTTTAAAAATTAATAGAAATGGTTAAGTTTTTTTCCTAAATAATTTCGGATCATATTATTATTGCACAAAAACTCCACTTGAATTCCGAAATTCGAATTCTTATCCGTGATACCAATTTATATACGTAGAATGTTTTATCTAATTTTAATGATTTTTTTAGAAAATATTTTAATTATATTTTGCTACGATACTTTCCATGGTTTTAGTTACGAAACTTATACTCACGAGATTTGCAAATTCATTTTTGTGTGCAGGTTATAGTTGCAATAGTTAAGAATACATTTAAAAAAAATATTGCAAAGACAGACGAATCAAGCCTAGAACATTATCATGATACGGTATTTCAGACTGGAGATCAGAATCTTCTTTAAATGTTTTCAGAAATTTTGTAGCAAATTCTTAATTCCAGTATTTTAACAAGAATTTTTGGGATTGCTTTGGAGAATTTCAGCAAATAGCAGCAGAGGGCTGTATTTGCAAGGATAGTGACTTGTAAACTTAATGAGGCAGTGCTTCAAGTGACACAGCTTTATTAAGATGAGAGTTACCGCAACAATAACAATTGTCCCACTGCTTTAGCTAGGTTGCAAGTCACTCTCATTGCAAATACAAGTTTTTGAGTTAATCCAGGAAAATTTCGAAACACCTCAATATTGCTGAGAAAGAATATTTTTAAATTTTAAATTTCTTTGTACATTTTTTAGCACTTTATTGGACCTCTGAGGCCTTGAGATGTCGAGAAGTATGTTTTCGAAAATGCCTCAAGACACTTACTCAGTTAATCGAAGGCGACTACCAGTTCCAGATTCATAACGGAACAGAATCAGAGGAAGCAGAGTATTGTCTGTAAGTTAAATTTAACTTATCTGCATTCATTTCTGCATTGAAATGGACTTATAAGACTCAAATAAGAGACAAGAAGCCGTTTCTGGATTACAATATTGTTGGTTTTGGAAACAATTACTGAGCCTCCAAGTAATAATTATTATGTCATCACATGGAATTCCAGAGTATGCTTGACTTTTTGCAGTTTAACTCTGAAACTGTATACATTGTGAAGTAGTTGAAATTAAAAATAAAATACAATCACTTCTCTCTCATTCCAAACATGCATGTAGACAGTGACCTCACAGAAGGAGTGGATTCGGTGATTGCATACATATAAATTCCGTTTGAAATGTGTTACATAGGTAGACAGTTTTCGAAAAGGCAATGCCTTTTGAAGATAAAAGGTGCAAACATACGTCTCATTACAGGTTAAGTTACTCTTTAAGAAATTATCAGCACGAATTAAACGAAATTCCTTCTACACTTCTCAGGGTCCTACTCTTTTTTTTATTTTATGTAGAAGTTCGCAACACAACCTGCAAGTGCCCTGAGTAATAGTGAGCAACTGTAGCTGAATAGCAGAACAACAAATAATTATAAATTACTTTATAATAAACAACTTGAAAGACATGCCTACTAACACTAAGAAAAAAATTGACGGAAGGTGTCTCTGCAAAACGGACGCTTGAGGGGCGTAGACTTACTTACCTTACTCAACTGTGACTTTCTGAGACGACAGTAGCTCTATGTGGCTATAAACTCTGTAGTCTATAGTGATAAAAAGTCTAGTGTGATTATGTGACTCTATCTATGTCATATTCTTCGTGATTTTCATCAACTTTGCAACTCAACTGAGATTACATCGTAATTCCAAATTCTAAAATTATTTTTGCAATCTTCGATGTCTACCATTCTCTGTTAAATGAAACTAAAACCAACTCTCTATATTATTTGGTTGAGCAGCTATAAGCCTTTAATTTTAGCACGAAATTTGACGTAATTCAACAATTCTTGAGTAATATTTCGCGCGATCGGTGAATGAATTGCTTTAGTCTGCGTGCGCGCGCATTGGTCGCTGTGACGTCCTCAAAAGTTTTCGTTATTTTTACCGACTTTGCAGCTAGACTGTGACTAAACCATAATTTCAAATTCCACAATTCTTTTTACAATCTTCAATGTCTACCTTTCCCTGTAAAATAAAGCTAAAACCAACTGTCTATGTTATTTGGTTCCGGAGCTATAAGTGTTTAATTTTAGCGCGGAAAGCGTCATAATTTTTTCCACACCACTATGGAGAGACATAAGTCTACGTCAAAAACGGATGTGGTATACTCTAAATCTGAAAGATTATAAATATTAAATTATTTTCAATTACACATTGTTTTACTGCCACCAGGTGGATACAAATTGAAACACTGAAATAATTCACTTTTACATAACAAATATAACATTTCTTCTCTATCAAGGCAGTGCAAAAACATGGACTTGATTCACATTAACTCTGAACTCTCCTTGTCGCAGTGAAGTTTAAACGAAGAGACTAACTGCTAAGCTTCTAAAATATTTTGCATTTTTCTTCACTGTGAAGGACCCTCCATTACATTAAGGATGTAATTTAATTCCAAATTTTGCTATTAAAAAGTCGTAAAGGAATGAAATATCTGAGTTGTAATATCATTTCTAGAACATTTTTCGAAAAGAAGTCATAGCTTATGGAGGAAATAAACATGTAAGTTATTATTTTGTATTTCATTAATTCAGATTTGAATAACTTCATTTAGCCAATATGAATAAACAAGCATAAAAATAGTTAAGACGTAATCCCACCCACCTTTCGAAATGGGATAAATACGTCCGCTATGGTTTCGACATGTTTTTTTTTATTTCAGGAACATCTGCAGAATGCCGAAGAAATTACAAACTATACCATATGATAATTTTATCTTCAGAAAACGAATTATTTGGTGATAGTCACAGCGATACATATGCATGCAAAATCTCAGAAGCTGATACACTTGAGATGTATCAAACCTGCTAAATCTTGTCACAATCTTGAAAAGATAATAAGACATGCGTTCCAGTTCATAGGCAAATTAGTAGTACATATATGACCTAGTATGTGATTTTGCACTGAAGCAAAAATAAAATCAATTTTGGGTGCATTTTAAGATATTTTAAAGAATACATTCATCATCTGAGGTATAAGATATAAGGCCTCTTTCTTGTATTATCTTTAAAAGTTCTATCTGGAAATTGTCAGTGCCTTACATATAGCGTTTATTCATTTGAAAAATTCTACTGATAAACCTAAAATAACCACATTTCAGTTAAATTTATCACTTTCTTGTTACTGATTACTTCATACATCAGTCAGATTAATTATGGCCTTTGTTAGAATGTAAATTTCACGTCTTATAAAAGAAATTTTGAACGATTCATTTAATGATTCACTCAAAATCGTCATTTCCACGTGTCTTGCATGAAATTATTTTGTATCCTTTTCCGCGTTCCGATGAGCTGTCCAAATCAGACAGGGAGTTTTCTTTCTATATTTATATCTCGGGCTTCCTTCTACTTGTTTGACAGCTGTTACAAATTTTTCACAAGCATGATTAATGGTTTTGATTTTCCCCCAAAAAAACAGAATTTTGATAAACTCGGAAAGTTTTAATCGCAGAAAAGTGGAACATTTTTTCTTTAAAATGTTAGTGTGCCAAGAATGTTTTACTAAATATGACTAATAGAACCGGATGAATGTATAAAAGTTTAGACTTCGTAAGTTTTTCAGATGTACATTTATGCACTTGAAAAGCACAAAATATAATTCTCAACGTCATTTAGAGCATTTTTCCAACTGGAAGTATATGCCTATCTCTAACGTTTACAAATTAGTTATTGGGCTACGTTTAGAGAGGACACCAGGTATATACAGGGTTGTACGGAAATAAAGTGACTCATTTCAAATATTAATTTAAAAAACTAAAAATGTTGGAACTACGGGTTTTTTAAAATGAGAGCGCATCTCAAGAAGTTTTTTTTCCAGATAGGTAACACGCCATTTCGGTGGTCTAGGGGGTCGTAAATTACTGGAAATCAAAAACTTGTTTGCAGCCATTATCTTAGAAAATATTAAAACTTGAAGAAAAATAAAAGCATGTATTGAATTTTACGCTCTTTAATTTGTTAATTCACATGTAGTGTGAACACTGAAGTTTTCGTGATATTCAAGAAAAACTGAAAAAAGAAACCAGAAAACACGCATTGGCTTCTGCTGATCGGTAGCTATTGCGTGCGGAACTTTCTCACTGCAACAAATTTAGAACGGCATAACGCCGTGTTATCTATCTGAAAAAAACTTTTTGAGATGCGCTCTTATTAAAAACATTTTTAATTTTTTTTATTATTATTATTAATTTTTGAAAAGAGTCACTTCATTTGTGTATACTCTGTATATGTTAGAACTTAAGATAGTTTGATCCATTTTCGGTTTAACTTGCTTGTATGGAATCAACTGATATTTAAGTAATGTAGTTCAATAAGATAATATGCGTTCAGTTATTAAATGACATGTTACTGTGATGTCGCGTGAATTGATTCCATTAATGATTTATTTCTCAAGTCACCATGCGTCACTTATGCAATAATCATTCTGATTTTTTTTGAGGGGAGGGGGAGAATTTGAGCAATTTATAACTTTTGTAAGAATTCTAAGTGCGTCTTTTTCCCGACTATATTATTTGCAACAGAAGACATATCTTATGTACTTATCCGCAATAAAAAATCCAAGACTTAGATGTAAGTAAAGAAAGAGGTGGTAGATGACATTTGTTTCACAAACATTACGAATTTCTGTTTATTTATCCACAAACATATTCATTTTTCGTCTCCAGTGTTCTTTGAAAACCTTATTATTATTATTTTCACGAATAAATCTGCTCTCAATTAAGCTGGACATTCACCATCGATCTGTTCCAATCCATTTAGAGAGCTTCTTAGTAGACCGTTTCCATTTTCATAAAGTTTGGTGCGTCATTCACAGGTTGGACTGTGGCATCCGCACCTACTGGCAACCCGAACACATAGGCTGCTGTGCCTCCTCCTCCTCCTCCAACTTTCAAAGCGGGTGTCCCGCTCTGATTTCCCCAGAATAACTTCCACCCAATTCTCCCCCTCCCCCATTTTGTAGTTTCCGCTTTTATGAGAGAATCCTGGCCCCCTAACCGACTATCCTATTTCAATTTTATGGCTTAGTGGGGCTAATGAACATCAAATTCGGATGGAATTCCAATTCATTTTTTCATCGGTTTCTTACATTGGCGAAGGTGTTTGGCATCCTGTGTTCCAAAAAAAGTAGAGTAGCCTAATGGAGAATATCCCGCTTTATATTTGGTTGGATAATCGAGATTTCACTGTGAAAGTTTTTAACAACCTCTTTCGCTTTTCAGAAAAATGGTGGAAGCCTGCTTAGAGGACGCTTTCGAGGACTGCGAAGAAGACCATCATGTTATGGCAGCTATGAGCGTCTCCCTCTTCAATCGCATGAATGAAGGTTGTAGTTCAGACACAGACAGCAAGAAAGGTAAGTGCTTTTGTTCCCTTTATATATAAAATTTAGCTAAGTCGTTTGAGATAAACGTATTATAGAACGCTCATTTATGAAACTCATGCTCAAGTGATGCACCTCAAACGCGCCGCGCCGATTAATTTTGGACTCCATTGTGTATCTCAAAAGATGAAAAGGATCCCGACATCTCAACTTGGTCTAATAGAACGTAATTTTGAAAGTTAGATGATATCATAAGCAGTTACGTGAGTTATTGCCCTTGATTGACATCATGTGATTTGTCCTCATTGGAGCATGGAGAGGTGTTATGTTATGTCATATCTTCCTACGCATCCACAAAGAAGGGAAAATTTAATTTTGAATTATGCTTCCAAAGGAACGTGCTTTCTTTGATAAATATTCAGCTGCGAAAAGAATGCAAACCAGAACATCCGAAACGGAAGAACAAAACAGAAGGAATCGGACAGATTCCTAAAAGGAATACAGAAATAGGACCGCAATTAAATGCAACAGGGCGAGAGCGCAGACTTGAGACGAATGCTGCAAGGGAAGCTAATCGATGACAGCGAGAAACTGAAGAACAACATAGTAGACGAGTTCAGGGTGAAAGAAGAAAAAGAAAGAAAGAAAACTGAGGGAAAATTTTGAGTCTTGTACGCAAAGGAGTACGAGAGCTTATAACGATAATTTCAACTGTGCTTATGAATCTGAAAGCATTGTGGGTATAGAATCGATGTATAGTATATGTTCAAACTGAGGTGCGAAAAATTGGCTTAGACAGTTACTTGGCCTGTGTTGCAATAATGTCATTGCCTCTAGTTTTAGAACAACCTCAACCTATAAATGTCTATTTACAGGCAAGATACGAAAGGTTTAATTCAATAAGAAGTTATTCATAGAGGATTTATGTTTGTTGGGGAAAGTTAGTGACCATATTTGTAGAAAAAGGAACGGTAGGCGTGTGAAACAATTTAGATCCTAAGCAGTTCCGTATTATCAGCTGGCATTCTATAGTGCTGATTAGAGAGAGATAATTTATTTTTGATTTATATTATAAATGTCGCTTTCTTTTTCAGTTTATACTGACATGTTCCCATGTTTGGAAAATAATTCAGAAGTGCTTGAGAACTGCTTGGAAAAGAATATGCTACGAAGAGAAAAACTTGTGCATCCTGTTCATAAACTGGTATCCGTCTGCACGTAAGTTAACCCTTGGAGGAATAACCTGATATTTCTCGTTTTCTATAAGTTAGTTCGCAAATATAAGCTACTGCCTTTGCTTTATGCTTGTAAGAACAGAGGAAACAATATAGTTTGTGTAGGTTTACAAACTTCCTTTTTAATTACCACAGTGGAAACTTTTAACAATTCAGGATTGTTAAAGAAATAACCACACAATTGTCTTTATTATTTTTATTTTATAGATCTAAAAGTTGAATAATAACATTTTTTTACTCAAAAAGTTTGCGCAAAACGTAAACATGGCGTAAGATGTTAGATGAGAGGCATATGAACGTCATGCACGCTGTGTAATAAAATGCAATATTTGGTTGCCTTTTCTGATGACATTTAAATTTTTCATATAACATGAATTGAATGCATAACGGAATATGGAAAAAAATATGCATTGTATTGAAATGCATACGATTTGTATGATGAGTTGCTGTTGAGTAATACGTATTTTTTTCAGGGATATGAAGTCCATGATGTGCATTGCTGAAAAAAGTCAGGAAATGTGTGATTCAGAGATATCATTGTTATCTGCTGCCATGAAGTTCAGTCTGAATGATTCTTATAACGAAATGTGCAGCGGATCTGTTGGCTTCTCCCACAACGTCTGGGTTCATATTACATCTGTTCTGGCCACGCTCTTGTTGATTAACAGAATGAAACATTGACATTGCTCATAAAAAATTAGGATACGATGTTGTGTGAACATTGCTGGTGTTTCTTACTTTTGATGTTGTTGTTACACCCGTTCCCACCACGCTCTTGTTAAGTCACAAAATGAAACGTTGACATTGTTCAGAAAAAAAATTTTTTTTTTGTTTCATAAACATTGCTAGAGTTTCTTACTTTTATTGATGTCAGTACTTTTTTGTGTTGATAATTTAAAACATATCCTAACTAAAACTGCCTAAAATTTAAGACAACATTGGAGTGATAGAAAATTTTCAAGTAAAATTCGAAAAGTTTGATGAAACATTTTGGTGATTATCTCAGAACGGGTCGTAAAATGAATAACGTGCTTTATAAGACATTTAAGCTAAACTGTTTTCCTTTCTTCAATTATATAATCCTTCCTAGCGGCGGAAACGACTTTTTCCGTTTTTTAGGTTCAGTTCGAAGGCAGATAGTTCTTATTTATATGTATATTTTCTTAAACATGCGTGGATAAAGTGTTCTTAAGATTTCAGAGATAAAATTAAATGCAGAAAAGATCAGTCCATTCACTTTAAAAGCTAAGTTTTCTAATCTGGAAGCTAAAACGTCAAAATAATTGGGCACATGGAGGATTAAAAAATTTGCCATTCCATGTTAAATTTTTTGCTCGGTTTTTGTAATCATTTCTACGTAAAAATTCACGAGATCAGAAAACTAATTTTATATATTTTATTAATTTGCTAATTTTATTTTTTTATATTTTGTTTCAACAAGAAAAAGCTAAATTATGCATGTAAAATCGTGAATTGTGAAAATTTGTAAAAGTTAGTAGGTGAGATGTTGTATGCTATATCGAAAGCTTTCCTAAACCTTCAAGTGATAGAATTTTCTGTTATTGGCAAAGAAAATATTGGAAATAAATTAATTTTGCAACCCGCAATTTTCTAATTGCGTACAGAAGCTCTTGAATTGAATCCATAACGAAATATGGATATTTCATAAGCCATTTTTACGATGCGTTGCTGTTGAGTAAGTAATACGTATTTTTTTCAGGGACATGAAGTCCATGATGTGAAGATATATTTAGTCAATGATGTGATAATTATATTTAGGAAATATATTTATTAAATCTATAAACACTTTTAAAAAATGGCATAGGAAGCTTTAAAATGTATCTTATTAAAATGCATTGTATTGATCATCTATAAAATATAGCAACATCATATATAAGTGTCAACATATATAGCAACAATATATTTTGGCAATAAAGTACAAATATAAATATATTAGCGACAAGAATCATACTTGAGCTATGGTATTGTTTGTCGTGAACATTAGAAGTATAAGGTTTTTTTTCTCTTTCAACTGGATTTAACTTATTTTTCGTTGTTAATATTCAGAAAAGTAATTAATTTTAAAATGACCAGTTCTATTACTATTGAAAATTAGACTCCTCTGTTGAAACGTTTCCATTCTAGTTTCCGTTTTCTCTAACCATCGTAGCTGCACAGGTTTTTCAAGATAAATATAATTACCTCGACAAATCCTAGAATCTCAATTGTTCCATGGTATGTCAGACGAAATGTCTTGCGTAACAATTTTTAAGTTAAACCTATTTTGGAACACATCACAGATATTTCAACCACACTTTTCCAAAAGCAGCCTCGGATTCAGAACGAAATTCTTCTGAATTTCCCAGCTTATAATCCTTTTATTTCCAGTTCCCAAAAATAGCCTCGTTCAATTTTGAGACACTCTTACAATCATTTTTCAAACATTTAGGAGAAGACGATCCTACTCTTAAACGAGTTCTAAATCTGAGCAACCTATATAATCCATCTTAATGATATCCTAATATACTCAAATGATCTGCGTTGTGCGACTAGTGATCATTTATGTGCACTTCTAGTTGTTACCATTTGTCCATGTACTTCTAGTTGTTATCATTTGTCCATGTACTTCTGTCTCAATAAATGACTTGTTTTTTTACATCGTTGCGTGGATCTTTTTCTTTCACTATATTAAAACCATTACTTTATATTTCTTGATAAAAACATTTTTCTGAATTCATCAAGACTCTCCTTACGAGAAACTGTCCCTCATAGCAAAAATTAAGTACCTTTTGTTTCTCTTTCCTAAGTAATTAAAATACAATAACTCTCATGGTGATGATGCAAAATTTTTATTGAATCAATGGAATATAATAAAACTGACTTCATTGCCCATTTGCCAACATTAACTTTATTATGTTATTTGTAATTCGCAATTTTACCAGATGATTTTAATACAATTAATGCCATTAAATGTTTCATCCACTGAAATTATCAATTTGATTCGGTATTAACGTAGGACTACGCTCATCCCTTTGGGGTCTCGGGAAGGAATTTGATTCACACGCCAAAACGCCACAAAAAAACGTTGTACGGAGATCCTCTATATCTCGGTAACTACATATGTTAAAAACATAACTAATATCTTATTTTAGAGATAAAGGGCAACAACAGAAGTTACAAAAAAATTGGAAATCGGAATTGTAGTAATACGCATGAATTGGTGACATCACACGCAAGAGGTGTGCGCGCACAATTGGCTGACGCTCTCGCTTGCCACGTTTCCGCGAGCAAGATTTCGTGATTGAGTTGAAAATTTTTTCTGCAAATTTAATACAATAATAACTTTAAATGTAAATTTACAAAGAAGGAAACGCCAACGAAATGCCAAACGAGATATAGAGAAGTTAAGAAAATAATTGTTGAAGCAGGAGAAGCAACAAAAGAAACAACAGGAAAAGGAACAAAAGAAGCAGCAAGGGAGGGAACGAAAGAAACAGAAAAATAAGGAACGTTCTGCCTTGCTTGTAAAAGAGAGATCTAAACGATATTATGAGAATAAGAAACAAAAGAAAATGGCCGCAGAGGCAGCGGCAGCTAATCTGCAATTAAACGGAGGTGCTTCAACATCAACCGATTCGTTCACAATGAGTTCAGATTTGGGTTTGCTTCTTCAAAATTGCAGTGTACTGTCTTCGAAAACGAATTTGGGAGGAAATCGATAAACATTGTAGAAAACACTTTGTAAAACATTTTACACAGAACGAATTTGGTTATGTCTGCAATGTTTGCGATAGACTGTGGTTTCTCAAAGATGTAACGCCGGCGAGTAAAAATGAGAAGTTTCTTTCTGTCTCGAGAGAGACAAAAGAGAATCACGAATAACTTCGAGAAACAAGAGTATCGAGAGTAAGTTCGAGAAACAAAAGAGTCACGCGAGTAAAGTAGTCCTACGCCTTTAACATCAGCGGCTGTTTGAAAAAGACAGCCTCCTGTCATTTTATTTTTCAATATTTATTGGAGAGTGGACTAACATAAACGAATTTAACTGTTACCATTTTTTTGTTATTTCATTAAAATTATTATGGAGCATGGTATGCATATTCATTTGAGATGTCATGGTATAAAGTAGTCGCTAAGTCTTAAATTCTTTACAAAACCATGTAACAATTTCACTACAGATTTAGAGCGAAGGGATAAAAGTGGTGTAACAATTCACAGGAAACGGATATTCATCCGCTGCTGTTAGCTTACAACAACGAGTCGCAACACTGAATTCTGCGTTGTCTTAATGACTTCTTTGATAGTGAAGTCACGATGACGTGCAGAAACATCATGTGGCACTTCAAAAGGTGAACAATTATGAGCAAATCACTATTTTTATTACAAATAATCTAAAAAAAAAACATTATCTATTTTGGGTGCTTTAGGTGCCCTTTAGAAAAGAAAAATTATTCAAAAATATTATTTTTGCCGTTAAATGATTTGAAACAGAGAGTTAATCAATCAAAATGTTTTGCATTTTCAAACCATTGGTTATTACAAAAAATTAATGCTTCCCTCAAACAGCTGAATAACACTAATAACCAAATAAACGAAAAGTCGCATAAAAAAATATTTGATGTAATTAAATTTTTGATGAGAATACGTTAAATTCGTGAGCCATAAAAATATGCTATTTTGATAAAAGAATGTGAAATGAAATGAAATGATGAGCGCTATGCTTTCATTCTGTTTACAAAGAAGTCGAGATTTGGTAAAGTATTAAGCAAATAACGATTAATTATGTTTAGCAACCATATGTCCATAAGTAAACTGCATTCAATTGATATGCATTTTTATGTTTTAACAAACTACTTCTCAAATATGTACTAATACTTGTCGCATCGGAAAAAACCAAGAACAATTAAAAAACTAAAGTTTAGAAGAACAATATTGTAAAAAAGTACTGAAATATGTTGATTCTGTAAAAAGGGGTGAACATAAAACTAAAGAATACGAGGGAAGCTGTCAATGGGACTGGGGGGCGGGGGTGTATAGATTCCCCGGGGGCCAATTTTAGGGGGCGTCATGGAGTAAAGCATTACTGCGTTCATGCCATTTTTAAAGCAAAATACTATGAAGAGGCGTAAAATCAAGATAATAGTTTATGCCCTGTACACTGCTTCAAATTGAAGTCGTATCCTAGATAGCAAAGAAGATTGCGGAAAGGTTGCCATTTCACTTTCCATTGGCTGTCCGCGAAAGCATTTCCGCACAAACCGTTTCGGAAACCATTCCCTCAAAATTGACGTTGGATAGCTTTTTATGAACCACTTGTCCCAATGTGGGTAGCTCCGTCTGGTTTAGTGGTTAGGGCGCCTGCCTTCCAGCTCGATGAACGCGGGTTCGATCCCCTACTCGGAGGAATTTGAAGTTTTGTCCCAATCTACAACGAAATCGTACAAGTAAGTTTAATTAAAAATTAGATTAATCAAAATAATTAAGCTTTGATTAATTAAGATTCCTAATTGATCTAATTAATTGACATTCCAGATAACTCTAACAAGGAGAGGGCACGACTTGGGAAATTCAATTCGTGATGAAACTTGGCATATTAGTAGCATACCATTAGGGTGTTCACCCATTAATCTAAAAAAATGCAATGCCCAGTCAATTCGGAGGAAATGGCTCTCAAACTTTGGGCACAACTTATATACCAGTAACTCTTCACAAGTGACCAGTGCTCTGATAGCTTAGATGTCAGCGTACTCGATTACCATTCGCTAGGTCCGCAGTTCGGTCCTGGTTGCGTTTTTTTTCAATATTATTCCAAATTAAATTAAAAATATTTAAAATTAAAACTTTAACTATTTTTATGCAGAAAATAACTTTCTTAACACCTTTCATTTTCATGAATAAGTTCTTCATCACTCACAATAATTTTTCAGCCAGGATGGCCAAAGTATTTTGGAAAATTTCTTCACCCATCAACATTGCTTCATGAGAAATTGAAGCTGAAGATTCTGATGAAATTAAATTATCTTGAGCCAGTAAACCTTGATACTAAATAACAGCATCTTTTAATCTCAACTTTGACACTTCACTGTATAGTGATTCTTGTGTGGTTCCATCTTCAACCTCCACTAGCAGTATTATAATTCGTAGACATTTTCACTTTAGAATATTTTAACTCTCTGTTTTATGCTGATTTAATCAAAAAGCAATGCGAAACACTTCAAAATCCAAGGTGAATAACCTCGTTTGTTCAGGGCTTCTAAAGGAATAGAAGTAAAAGCACTGTCGAAGAATTTCATACGATAATGAGTAAAGCCATTTATCCATTGGTCCCTTTTCAATTATTGAAAATTCGGACCATCTGCCTACGCATTTAACAGCTGCTCTCTGCTATTTTTATTCCAGCATTAAAATATTGGATCATCTGCATATGTATTCAATATATTAACATCTGCTTTCTACTGTTTCCAAGATAAAATAAGAACGAAGAATTTGTGAATATAAAAACTCAATAATTTAAAACTTTCTATGAATTTAGAATGAGAATTTTAAGTATAGTTAATATTTATCACCCTTGAAGATGTATTTATAATTATTTTACAGTTTATATATTATTTTATCTGTAATTCAAGTATCATATAAATATTTTATAATTTTTACTTTAATTTGGAATAATTTTGAAAAAAAATAAAAATAAAGAAACCTCAGCTAGGACCGAACTGCGGACCTTCCGAATGATAAACGAGCGCGCTGACATCTGAGCTATCTTAGCACTGATTTCTCGAGAAGAGTTACTGGTATATAAGTTGTGCCCAAAGTTTGAGGGCTATTTCCTCCGAATTGGCTGGCCATTGCACTTTTTTAGATTGATGGGTGAACACCCTAATGGTATGCTACTAATATGCCAAGTTTCATCCCGAATTGAATTTCCCAAGTCGTGCCCTCTCCTTGTAAGTTGTTCTAAGATGACGTCAGAAGAAGGTGATAAAAAAGGGGATTGGACCACTCTCTAGGAGTACGACTTTGAAGAGGGGGTGAAAAAAGGGGGGGTTGGACCCCTCTGCAGGAGCTTGTAATAAAAGCTTGGGAAAATCTTACTAAAAAGCTTACAGAAAACCTTGTTTCTTGTTGACCAGCGAACCTTGCCGAAAGGCTTAGCCCTTGTCATTGAAACCTTTGTGACAAGCCTTTTGCCTTGCCAACGACAAGGTTTTCAAAACCTTTTAGACAAGCTTTCTTTGGTATCTGGGATAATACCGTTTACCAGTATTTTATCTCTATAATCCACTTTGCTGTTTGCTGGTCCATGGATAATGGTTTCAAAATTAATATTTGTTCAGACAGACTTTCGTCTATTCAGGCTTTGAGAAGTTACAAATATAAATCAAACTTCATTTTAAAAATAAAAGAAAAACTTTCCTCAGCTAGTGGTTACGACGGTTTATCTTGGGTGAAAGCACATGCAGGTAACACAGGCAGTGAGACAACGGACCACTTCACAAAATTAGCAAATTAAATTGGCAATGGTTTTGAAATTCCTGTTCCTTATTCCTTCCTTAAGAAAAATATAAAACGAGACCTTTTAAATAATTGAAACCTTACTTGGCGGGACTCCGAAACTGGTAAAAGAGCAAGGATTTCATTCCAACTCCTGATCTTGAGTTATTACAGGGGTGGATCTTTAAATAATGAAAACATTAAGCGTTTAACAACCATCCAAAGAGTGTTTCTCTTAAAATTCATGAAAGTGTATAGGACCACCTCTACGCAGGTACTGGGCGTCCTGGCAGAATTCCCCCACTCTACCTTTCTGCCAGAGCAGAATTTCAAAAATTTCAGGTCTGGGTTTGCCGGTTCTCCGAGCTCGGCCGTGTTCTGGATGTCGGTGAACTTGATCATTTTGTTAAATTGTCCAGTGTCCCAATTGAGTTCAGAACTATTGACATTAAACCTCAAATTGAAAATAGTCATTTCGAGGTGTACACGGATGGATCTAGGATCGGAGACGATTGTATGTTCTCGGTGTGCATTCTCAAAAATGAACATCCCTTTAAGATTTTTAAATTCAAACTGAGCAAAAATAATACAGTTTTCCAGGCCGAGCTGGCGGCGATTAATTTCGCTGTCCGCTGGGCCCAAGAGAACGGCTTCAAAATTAATATATATACCGACAGTCAATCCTCGATTGAAGCTTTGCGTAGTACCAGGCCCAGGTCTGCATTTGTAATAGAGGCAAAAAAGAATATTTATTTGGCTGGTAACTCGGTTGGGCTCACCTGGGTCAAAGCACATGTCGGCAACCCGAGTAATGAACTCGCCGACCACCATGCAAAATTGGCCACAACTGATGGCGAGAATATGAATGTCCAAACCCTGCTCTAATGTGTTAAATTCAAAATTACAAACAATTTAATGAAAGATTGGCAATATAACTGACAAAACTATGACTCAGATTCGGGGAAGAGGGCCAGGAGTTTCGTGCCCTGCGTAAATAAAAAATTAATGGTCCACAACAAATGCATAATTTACTTTTTAACGGGACACGGTCCGCTTCCTTGTTACCTGCACAGATTCAAAAAACTAAACTCACCACTTTGCCCTTGTGGTCGACCTGGTGACGCGGATCACTACGTTTTTCATTGCCCGCTGACTAAGGAGCATCATCTTAAAGAGCCCGCACTGAATAATCGGGTAGAGTGGTTCAAAAATTTATTGAAAAATAGGGAGTGCATTTTGCGACTTGAAAAGATCTTCAGATTCTGTGGGGACTTGTGCAACAGGCTTAATCAGTACTAAATTTTGGACTTGATTGGAGTGTTCTGGTTTCCGGTCCCGGTTTCAGGAGAAAAAAAAAGGGAAAAGGGGGGGGAGTCTTATTGTATTAAGGGCGATAACTACTAATGACGCATGACAATTATGATTGAATAAGATTTTGGCTGAAGCAAGATGGAGTTTCACAACAGTGGCCAACCCGGCGTTGTTGGAAAGAAGGTCCTGATGCATGTATGATGAGTATTAAAGAGACTCATTCATGAGGCGCTGCGGTCTGGTCAGGCAATACACTGGATCTCTGCTTTCACCATCAAATAAGATCGAAGCATAGAAATGCAAAATAAGTGGTCGGAAATTTTCTGTCATAACAATTCCAGACTGCACACATCTTTGGAGATCAAGATCAGTCAAAAAAATAAAAGTTTGGAGTAAAAGATGCTATTTTCCTTCCATGCTACACTCTTATTTTTTGATTAATTACTTTCACAATATTATTTGCTTCGCTCACTGTGCCCTGTTAATGTTGCAAAAAATGGCTTAAATGTAGGCACGTGATAATTACTTAATTATGTTTATTGCAAAGAAATTATCTTCAGTGAGGGGATTATACATTAGCGTAGCAAGAATAAACGGCGCTCAGGGAAAGGTTTATTTTTTTCCTTCCATAGTATATTTGGCTTTGTAAAATGAATAAGCTAATTACCTTTTGATCTTCGTGGTGCCTCCTACGACTGACAACCTAGAAATCTATGACATTCTACCCTGCACCCCGTCGCTTCCGTTTGGATTATAGTTTTTATCAGAACACATGACAAAATGCTATAGCTCAAAACGACATATATTTATTTTAATAATCCTCTCTGAAAATAAGAAAAAAAGTGTTTTAGTTTCATTAAATAAAATACGATGGAAGTCTATCCTCACCTAATACATCGAGATCAATGATATGGAATTATGTAATCAATTAAGACATGACATTAATTTTTAGACTAATGTTTTTAATTATTTTGAAGCCAAAAGTGTTTTGAATTATTTTTCATTATTATTTTGATTATTTTTCGTACTAAAATATTTAAATGCACAATTAAATTTTTAGGCTAATCTTTTTAATTATTTTGAAGCTAAAAGGGTTTTGGATTATTTTTCATCAAGCATTCATTCAATAATTTCACTCTAAATGGAAGTTTCTTAGTAAAATAAAAATAGAAATTTAAATAATTTTGACTTTTATTGACAAATCAAATTTTTTCGAAGACATTCTGTTACTTGATGTCAGCATAATGATGACAGCAATTGACAATGCAATAATTTCACACATAAACAATACCAAGCTAAAATATTATGTTATTCACATGACTTGTGGAATATATGTATGCATTTATGCAATTAGGAACCAATTACCATTTATTAATTCTCTGTTTTAAATTGTATCTAATACTGAATAGCATTTTATTCATAAATGAACTATCTTACAAATTGTGTAGCTGTCTATTTATCATGTAATAATTAATTTTGGAACAATGAAGCAATTGAATTTTTCATGTAATGTTTTACAAAAATGGTCGTATCTTAAAATGTACGCATTTCATTTGATGCCTAATTACATAATTGCGTCCATATATTCATAAAATATTTACCAAAAATATTTATTCATGAATATATGTACAGTAGAACTTCGATTAACCGTCATCGTTGTAGCCAGGGCTGCTACGGATAACCGAATAAACGGATAACAGCATTCTCTTAATACATATTTTGATTATATTGCTGTCTTGGGAAGAAACGGAAAATAATATCCTTTAAAAGTGAATAATACATGTCGTATTTAATTTTACAAAATGATCGATACAAACTTCTACACAAGAGTAGTAATGTACAGTAATGCACGATAAAACTATAAACCTACGCTACTTTTTAGACGATGACGGGTAACAGAAACTGACGGTTAAACGAATGGCGGTTAATCGAAATTTCACTGTAATTGACTTCGGTTGATTCATTATAAGTATCTACATTATATATTCAGTTTACAATGGTTTGTACATTGATCAAGAAACCAATAATCACACACCTTTTCAAATGATTAGTATATTAAGTAATTCCTGCAATATTTACAAGAAAAACTGCTGTATAAAAATTATTGGTTTTGGTCGGTTCATCACGAGTTACAATTCCATATTTACTTCTCGTGTTATCTTATAAAAAAACCTTCTTATTTCTTTGCACATTATTAGAAGAATACACAATTCATGAACTATTTTCAAGATAAAAATGGATAAAAACAGTTATTTTTATTCTGCGTATTCTAATGGAGGTGTACGAGGTCCTTTCTTGTAAATAAAAGGTTGTGACGTAAGTGATAATCGTCTGTCAGGTGTCGATGATTTCTTTCTCTCATTTGAGGCTAGAGATTGGAGTTCAGGTCCTGGTGATGTAGTTATATGGATTACTGATGAACAAAGTCTGTCAGGAGTTGACAATCTCATTCTTTCAACAGTCGGAGATCTGATAATGTCTGGAGTTGGAGCTTTCATTTTTTCAACAGTTGGGGATCTAACTCTGTCAGGAATTGGCGAAAGTATTCTTTCAACAGTCGGCAATCTAGTTCTGTCAGGAGTTGGCGCTTTCATTCTTTCAACCGTTGGAGATCTAACTCTGTCTGGAATTGGCGCTAGTATTCTTTCAACAGTCGGCGATCTAGTTCTGTCAGGAGTTGGTGCTTTAATTCTTTCAACAGTCGGAGATCGTATTCTGTCTGGAGTCGGTGGTTTTATTCTTTCAACATTTGGAGATCTTACTTTGTCTAGTGAAGAAATACTAATCCTCTCTGGAGTCGATCTTATTTTCTCAGCTGTTGATCTGATTTGATCTGCAATAGATCTTACTTTTTCAGCCAATGGTGATTTTCTCTTTTCAGGAGATGGAGATCTGCTAGTTTCTGGAGAAGGGGATCTAATTCCTTCAGGAGATGGTGATCTTATAGTTTCTGGAGAAAGGGTTCTAATATTTTCAAGAGATGGCGATTTTATTCCTTCAGATGATGGAGATCGAATAGATTCATGTGAAGACGACCTTCTTCTTATATATGGTTTTCGATTTCTTTTAGGAGAAGGAGATTTTATATTCTCCTGAGATGATGAATGCTCACTTTCAGGACTAAAACAAATTTTTTTAGTTATTGATGTGGTAACTTTATCAGAAGGCGACGAATTTCTTCTCTCTGTCAGTGGGAGTTTCTCTGTACTTTTCCTTTTGTTGATGATGGAAGCTCTTTTACTTTCTGGTAGAACAAGCTTCTTTAAATCTGGAAAGGCTTTCTTTTTAACAGAAACAGTTTCCTCTTTTACCTTTATATTCTGTAAAGCTTTTCTTTCCTTTTTCTGCTGTAATCTTTTTGATTTCTGTTGTGGCTTTTCTCGACTCTTTAAAGTTTTCTCATTTTCACTTGCCTTATTCACTTTATTCGATGTGTTCTCCTTATGAGTTTTGTTTCGGTTAGAAGCTTTCGAAATGGAGCTCTCGTTTGAGGATGAAGATCCGCTACTATCAGAATCTGAAGAATCTTTGGGCAATGACATTGTTTTCTCATCATCGCTTGCTGAAGTTGAGTCATCATCGCTGTAATCAGGTTTCTTTTTATTATCTGATGATGAAGTCTTCTCCTTACCTTTGTTGGGCGTCTTACCGTCTTTTTTAGAGGATATTTTCTTCTTTCCAGAGGATTTCTTCTTTCTGACATGCTTTTTTTCATGTTTTTTCAGGTTGGAGGATTTCGAAAACCTTTTATTGCAAAAGGGACACTTGAAAGGTTTATCCTCTTTCTTGTGAACCTTTACATGTTTCAGTAATTGCTTAGTGTCCTTGAAAGTCTTTGGGCACCGCTCACACTTCAAAATCAATTCTTTTTTAGTGTGGTTGAGCATATGCTTGCGCAGTAAGGAATTCTGTGTGAAACCTGCGCTGCATTCGGTGCACTTGAAAGGTCTCTCCCCACTGTGGGTAAACATATGTTGCCTCAAATGGCTCGAGTAGTTCGTAGAGTATGAACATAGAGTACATCGGTGTCGTTTTTCCGCAGTGTCAAATTTGTGTTTCAACATATGCTTCCGCAAAGGCTCCATGGATGTAAAGACCCTGTTGCAACTGCCGCAATAAAAGCGCCCTGTAAGACATTTCATAAGCTGATTCAGTATTCAACAATGCTAGCTAATAAATTTACAACATAATTAAAAATAATTTGTTTACTTTACATAATTTCCCGCATAAAACAAAAATTTTATTTTTTATGTGCAGTATAAATAAATTGTTTGCCATCAAAATTCATATTAAATTACAAAATTACCGAGAATGTCTTTATTTAAGAATGTAAATGCCTGGTATCTTTCTTCAAAAGGCATAACACTTAGTTGAAAATGTTGGAATGTATGTATAGAATTTACCAATGATTTAATATGTGAAATATTTAAAACGCAATTCAATCGTAGTTTTAAGAACTCGTCTTCTTTACAATAAAGCTGAAACATGACTAGTTTTATTTTTGCTAATATGAGTGCGTAAAATATGGAAAGCCGACATCTTTTATTTAAGCTAGAAAATATTAATTATATTATGAAAATCTCCATGTGGTTAAGAATCACACTATATAATATTTACCATGGTCTAATGATAGTTTCATGGTATATCCGGGTCAAAAATATTTTCAGCTAAGCACAGTTCCTAACTTGATTGCCTGAGATCTTGAAAATTTAACTGGATTCTGAATTTATCGCCTAACATCCTGCTGAAAAATCATTGCAAAATCGATGATTGTACGAAGAAAATGAGTTTAAAGAAATTGTTTAGTTATATTTAGAATAATCTTATTTTTTATTGAATGTTATACACAGATGAAGATAAATATCTTCTGATTTTCAGACAGCAAGCATTTAAACTGGACATAAACAACAGACCACAAAAAATAATAAATATCTAAATACAGTAAGTGCATCTTAATACTAATATCATGGCTTATAAAATTATAAATAGCTGTCCTGTTGCTTTAAAGCGAGATATAAGTATAACTAAACTAAGCAAACTAAACTTAAATATATCTATAAATTATCTATCATAACTATATATTAATCGTAACTATGAAATAAAAAATATGGTTGTAAGAAAATAGACTAAAGAAGTGAATGAATAAAATAACATTCCAACAAAGGTTCACTTTTCATCTTTTCTAAGAACATATATTCTCCAAATAAAAAGAGAGAAAAAAATTATATATATAGCTTTTCTTCAGGAATAAATGAACAAACAAAATAAAAATTTTTAAAGACAATATTTCAAAATTATAAAAGGGAACATTCACACTTTTGTAAAATATATTCATAAACATTGAACAATTCAAGAAATGATTAAATAAATCTGCGAAATTGAAATATATCGTAAAAAGTTTGAAGAATAACATCTCATCAATCTCATCAAGTGGACAGCACCTGCAAAAATTAAATAAAAATATTTTATTCCTTGTAAAAATAATACTACTTATTGTCATTTCTTATAAAATCTTACAATAACTATTGATTCAAAAATTATACTCGATTTTTTCCTATGAAAGAACAAAAGGAATTACGGATTTCTTTTTATTAAATTGTGGATTTACCTAAAAAACTGAAATTAACATTCCTTTCAAATAATGACATTCATTTCACTGGTGAGAAAGTCAAATATTTCACAAAAAAAGTTTCATATCACAATTAAAAATTAAAAATGCAGTTATAAAATAAAATGCAATGCAAATGTGATTGCAAAAGTATAAAAACCACATTAAAAATATATTATTATGGTAAATGAAATTTTTTAGTCACAACCACTGCTAAAAAGGGGAATAGTCAGAAAAGCTAAAATTTAAACCATTATAAAAAATTTAACATATATAACAGAAAATGATACTTTGCACAAAATTGATTGTAAGACTTATATAACAGCATATACAATATACACAAACATTTGTAATTGATTTAATACATCAAAAATAACATACGTATAATATAACATGAGTATATGAAAAGAAGCAAAAAGGATTCACAAACATTCATTCTATATTTCATTTTTTTATAATCTGAAAATGTGTTAGAAAGGAATTTTATTGCATGCAAAATACTTTATTGCACATAAATCATATTTCCTTTAAATATTGCTATATTTAATAAAAGCATATATTAAAGAAAAAACTTAAATCATAGATGAAAATTTATATAAAGAAAAAAATCAATAAAAACATGTTTTGAAACATTTTCACAAACATTGAACATTTTAAAATCACACCTGAAATAAAATGATAGTTAGTTATATGCGCTATAATGGTATATACCATTTTTGAACCAATGGAATAGATATTACATTTAATGAAAGGTACAATTCTTTTAAACACTAAGAGACACAACAAGATATAAAACAGGTAAAAATATAGATATGCATTAAGGCATTTGTTATAAAAGTCTATAACATTAGAAAATAGATGAAGTAATAATCACAAAACTGACATAACATAATGCTGAAGTTTTAAACATTACAATTTTCAATAAACTGAAATACTTTCAGATTCTATATTTGTATTGGCATGCATATTATAACCAAAATATATTTCATATACATTTTATTTTAACAAAAGAAATAAAAAACACACACCAGAAATTTAGAAGTACATTTTCATTGAAAGATATTTAAAATAATAATATAACTAATAATACATTATAGACTTTATTCAAAATCAAATTTTTCATAGTTTAATAAACAACTAATTATCTCTTTTTCTAATTGGTTACGACTTGTCATTCGAAGACGTAAACAAAAGCAAAATGAAAATATTGGAAAGCATCCGCGATTATAACTCTAAATAAAACAGTAGTTTGTGAGTTTCAGAAGAGATCGCCAGATCATATCAAACAGGTTTATCAATGATATACTTTAAATTATCATAAAATCCCAATTGCAACGAATTTTGAAATTATTAAAATTAAAAGTTTATTCAAAATTTTGACGTTCTGACAGTGTTTTAACCAATACCACCTCACTACTACTACTCACCAGTCTTACTACAGCCTACCAGTTGCCTAATGAGTTAAGGCATGGATATTACATTACAGTACATTACATTACACCACCTGCATCCCCGTGTTTAGAGACATTTAGTCCTCTGAACACTAGATTTTCAATTGAATTTAACATTTTAATGTCTTTTTTTCATGATATGGCAAATGTTATTTCCATTTTTTTAGTTTTTAACGTAACTAATTCTAAATAATATTTTTAATTTTTCTCCATAATTTCGACTCGAACATGTAAGATTAGTTCCCTATTATTGTCCTTCATTTTACGTGCTAATAATTTTAATTAATTTTATTACATTTATGCGATAATGGTTTATGCTCATAAGATTCTAAAATAACACATATAGTTTCTGTAAAGTTTATTTTCAAGAAACAGCATTGTTAGTTTCATTTATTACAATTCATTTAAATTTCAGACTTCAAATAAGAAAAATAGAATTTTATTCTATGTGAAGTTTAAACATTAGAGATGTTCTAGAGTTTTCCTCTCTAGTGAACTATACATTTGCCTCAATTTTATTCTTCAAGACTTTCGCATTTTCATAAATATGCTATTACTCATTCGCCGAAATGTATAGTGGAATGAGTTTGTTTTATGCCTATAATTAATACTTGTTCATTTATTTTGGCTGACTAACTGTTCCTCAAAATTACTCAGAATTTCTCCCATACTGAAGCTATACAACAGCTATTTTTGAAAGTCGCAATTTTGAACAGTTGTCAGATGGTGAACCAGAGCTGTCAACTAATTCTTGAAACTTCCATACCACACCATATGGAAGACAATTGACTCCCACGAATTTAATGTGAGCCTGGCCTAACGAATAGGCGGAATCTGGTCTCGCGAGCTCGCGACTTTCCTAACTCGAAACTCTGCAACTCGTGAACCATGACAATATATTTTCTTAGTAATGCTTATGGACATATTAATTATTCGGGGTCAATTTAATTCTTTATTTAGCTTTGCTGTTCTAAATAAAGAGGAAAATGATAATATGATGAAATAAAACTCGAGGACAACTAGCAGTTAACGCAAAAAGGCCGGACCGTTTAAAAATCACTTTAACTACTGATTTGCGTTTCTACTATACAAGTTACGAAGGCATACATGCGGCTTTACTAGTGAAAAGGTTAATATCAGAGTTCTTATTTCATATACGAGGAAAGAAAAGCGATAAGAAAATAATAATCTAATAAAGTAGTCGCAGAAAGCTGGCCACTCATAAATATCTAGTATTTATAGCATTGAAGATGTATGTATGGAGTTTTCTCTCAGTGAAATTCAGTGAGCAAGAAGCGATTATATAATGATAGATATAATATTATGATGTGAGATGTCTAAAAGAACCTATGATTTACAGATTATTCGGAGAAACAATCGTAATAATAAGTTTTGGACTTCAAGGAGCAAAGAAATATAAATGTCAAATTTTATCCTTTAGTTTCATGGAAACATGGGAAGAATGTGATGTTTGCATTATTAAACAGAAAAAAATATTTTTTTTATAGCAAATCGAAAGTGTATCGTGAAAGTGTAATCTGCAGTTTTATAACCAGAAATCGGTATGCTCAGCAAAAGGAATTCTGATTAAAATCACACCAAAAATAGCATGATATTTTAGTAAAGGTTTAGTAATTACACTAAACCTATTTTCATTTTAAGCGCTTCATATAATCGCTAAGACGCTATAAACAATCAGACATCATATAACTTGAAAATCTGAAAAAAATGTATTTTTCATTATAAATAGTATCTTAAAAAACATATTATTGCCCAGAAGTAAATAAAAATAGGTTCAACAAATGTATATGATTACAAATATTCTAGAATAAGATCCATATTTATGCATTGTTAAGCATTTTATATATACGCAAATATTTTTTTTAAAAAGATGTTTAGGAAAAATGCAAAAGAAAGTATTTTTTTTATCATACGGGCTAATGTTGTTTGCATTTTTTAAGCATAATTTATGAGGTATATGGGCATGTATGTAGCTATGTGTGTGTGTATGTGGGTATGTTCCACATCTACACCTAAACTACTGGATCGATTTCAACCAAAGTTTGCACACTTATTATTTAAGACAAGAGGAAGATTATTGTCAAATTCTCGAAGCCTAAAAGTTAATTAAACTGTCAGTTAATTAGAAATTAACCGAAACCGTTTTTCCGCTGTAAGTTCTGAGCAAATTATCTACCAAAAATATTTTTATACCATTTTAAGCTCAAAATTTTACCTTTTCAATGATACCAATTTTATATCTGTGACATTTTCCCTTCAATATTTATTAATTTTTTTAAATTTTAATAATTGGTAATTGCGTGCAGCCAATTTTGAAATAACGCAAATTTATAGCTAGCAACGGTTAAACTTTGAACTAATTTACCTTTATTTCTGAAATTTTTGCTTATTTTTATAAAAATATTTTATATAAGAAGAGAGTCAGCCCCAAATCTTATTAAAATTTCAGTTAAATGGAAATGAAGCAAGGTCTTGGCATTTTCCGTGATATTTTTCGAAAATATGTAATATGTCACAAAAACTATTTTTACACATAATAAAAGCTTAAAAAATTAGCTTTTCGTGAGACAACTTTCATTTCCGTTCAATTCGCTGCCCTCATTTTAATAATTTTTCAAAAATTAAATTGTGTATAAAATTTACAATTTATAACTTCTTTTTATTGTGAAGAACAAGACTACATAAGAACTGTTGCTAGATCACATTAGAAGAATTTTGGGTGACGACGAATTTTATTATTTTTTATTCATATTTATTCTAACGCTTTTTCTCAAAGAAAAATTTACTGTGTAATTGCCCCAAAGCATCCGTTAAAATCTTTCTTATACTGCAAGATTTATGAACAAAATTTAAAGTACCTGTGCAATAAATACTAAGAAAGTATGGAGAAAATTAGCTATCGGTGGTTTTTAAAAATCGTCTAGTTCAACTGATATTTTCATTTTAATTAAAAAACTTTTCAGACGATAAAAGAATTTTGCATATTGTAATTTTCTATACAAAAGTAGTTTTTTACGTCAAAAATATTAGACATGAAAGTATTTTAATCCCGAGCAACGCCGAGCATAACAGCTAGTTTATATTATATATTTTCAGAATCGGTGTCATGTCCCTTATTTTAGGAGGCTAAAGCTGAAAAATTGATTCCTTCATGGTACGAAACGTCCCAATTCCTTTCAAAGCTAAATATATGATCGTAATTCTTATTTCATAAGCAAATGAAATAATTCTGGAAATATACATGCATTTCTTTTGCAGATGTATAGACACAGATCAAATCATTCTCAATTTTTGCTTAGAGTGGCAAATGCAAGTTTTAAAATTCAAAAATATATTAACAGTTTGATTTTAAATGGAGATTTCTCCAGACTCGGCGGAAATTATTTTTTTCCGTTTTCGTTTTGATGAAGGCACCCTTCGGTGTAAAACCTGAAATTCTACCATTCATAACTATGTTGTACTACAGCCAGCATCAAAGTTTCCGTATGATGTCAGAAGGGGACTTCTGAGCAGAAGACTCCTTTTAAAATCAATTTTGCTTTTCATCGCTAGATGACCAGTATACATATTACAAGAAAAAAATGCTTGATCGACGACTTTTATGGAGAAACATGGCAAAAGAACAAAAAATAACGTTTGAAATTTTTGAAAATTAATTAATCTGTTTCTTCATTTAAAGAACACCGGCTCTAACTTTCGAGAAATACAGAAATAAATTTAAGAGTACCCAATGATCCTATGACGACCACGAGAACGATTATGACAATTAAAATGGGTGATATCTGAAAAACTACAAAATCCAATCCAGAAGAACACCACCCCTTTTGACAAGATATCCAAACTTACCCATGAGGATATTCAATTGACCTCAAGAAGACTAAAATTCATTTACACCACTTTTTACTATTAATTTTTCTTTTAAAATTTCAGTTTTACTTAAAAAAAATGAATTTTACATTTTATTATGTTTTTTTAGATTAAATTTAAATTTTTTGCAAATAAACAAATTTTGAATTTTATTTGAGTTTGTTTTTGAATTTTATTTTGGCTTAATAATTGTTTTACCCTGATTTTTTTAATCAAAATTTTACTTAAAAAGCAATACATTTTCAAATTTAAATCTATTTTCAAATAAATAAATTTTTAATTGTATTTGAGTTTCACTGATATTCCAGACTTCATAACCATTTTCCCTAATTTTGTTACTTTAAATCTGACTTTTACATAAAAACAAATAATTTTAATATTTTATTTTATTTTGAATCTTTAAATTTAAATTTACTCACAAATAATTTTTGAATTTTAGTTAAGTTTCATTGATTTTCCCGTCTTGATAATAATTTATTCCCTAGAATTCTGAAGAGTTTATGTTGTTTGATGTTAAAAGCAGACTTCTGCAAAATTTAAATTTGAATTTTTGGAAAAATTAATAATTGTAATATTGTTTGGTTGTCGTCAATTGCTTCATTTCCGACTGTGAAACACATTAGAGATATCTTGGACTTTAATTTCGATGCTGTTTACAGCCAATTCTTTTTTTTTCTTCTCCTGTAAGATTTGAAAAATGTAAAAAATTGACTTTTAAAATCAATCAATATCACCGAATCAGATTATTGGTCTTCTTAATGTTTAGCCAACTGATGAGTCTGCATTCGCATCTGAAAAAAAGGAAACAGTTCAATGTAATATATATAGAGAGAGATAGATAGATATCCCTCAATCACAAGAACTCATTTATAATATAAAACAGAAAATACAAGTATTGTCTGGCTGTTATAAGAACTCCACCGAAATTTTGTACGGTAGTGACATAAAATTTATACTGCTCCTTCTGGGACCACTTTTATGCTGACAGTGTAACTTCCAACTTCTAAAAGTAATTGTTTCTACATTTACTTGATTAACTAAGGAAAAGGATTATGTCAACATCTTAAGTCTTCCAATATTTTCAGGAATCTTTCCGGCCAAGTAGTAAACAAACTTAAGGATTGTCAGAAAGCATATGCAGAGGGTGTTAGCACATTTTTTGAATGATTTCGTTCCGCTGTAGTAAAAATTCGTTTGCTTGGAAAAATTAATTTTCACCAAAATTACATTTTTGAAGCTATAATTTATCATTTGTAACATAAAATTTCTTTTACATGCAAGAGAAATCCAACGGAAGTCGCCTTTTTCTTATTCTTGGCGCCAGTTTGCGGCGGAACACATTTGAATGAACTTCTAATTAGTAGAAATGGATTCTTCCTACGATAATCTGTTTCTATAGCGACCGGCTTAAACTAGACAATTTGGCGGCGACAGTTCTCGTGGCGGACAGATAGTATAAGGAAACTGAAATAAGCGAGAGTCTTCCCTATTAGCGCAAAGCATTGCAAGATATTTCTACGACGTTGATCGCTATTCTGAATGGCGTACAATATCGTGAAGATATTGTAGAGCAACTTGTGTTAATAAGATTCTTTGTTCGACATTCTCGTGCACATTTACAATATGACGCGTTTTGTGCTTAACTTCTTATTGTATTGTGAAGAAAATGGAATATGAATTTTATACCTCTTCAATTTGACTGATTCTGTCCAAATTTTTGTAAGTACAGTAAAACTTCGATTAACCGTCACTTGTTTAATCTTCATCATCAAAGCAATATAGGTAGGTTAGACCGGGGATAGGTGGGCCGTTTTTCATTTTAAGAATTTTTAGAAAAAGGGAATTCAAAATTTATAAAAAAAATTTTAAGCTGTCACAATTAGTGAACCTTCAGAAATACACTGGCATACAAAAGTTAAGGAACATTTCGTAAAATACGAGAAATTTGCAATTAATACGAAAACTATGCTTCGAAATCAGTTTTGGAAAATCGTGTGACATTCAATAGAGTATCATATACATATTACAGTGAAGATTCGGTCATGAGGGCAATTAGGGGACCACCAGAAAGGGATGAAGGCGAAAATGGAGTTTCACCCATCCTGTTTCACAGAAAGCCGATAACGAGATGTAGCTTTTATCAATGGTTATGGTTTAATGTGCATAATATTTACATGCATTTTCGTAAGCATAGCGCAACTATTCGGAAAGATATAAATGTTTCTTTAAAAAGTCCCAAATTTTTCAGCATGTATTTTGCTTATAACATGCTGAGTTTTCATTCAAATTATTCGAAATTTGCAGAACACTTCAAAATATGTTACAGAAGTATTATATTAAACTTTGAAGTAAATACGTTGAATATTACAGGAAATATGAGTGTTTGTACTAAATAATTTTTTACAGCGCATGTGCGAGAAGCAGTGGAATTTTTCTTTCATAACTTCAAAGCCAGATATATAGAGCAACTTTAAAAAAAATTCCAGTTGAATCCCATTAAAATTCAGAAAGCTTTCGGCATTTCAGTGAGGTGAATTTCAATTTCTCTTTAAGAGAAGCTAAATGATGAGGGTTCTGGTACAAACTGCTATTTTTAAACTTTAATCTTCGAATGGTATTCGAGAAAATGCAATTTAAATAATTTATTTAATTTATAAGTGTTCATTGTATTCAGGATATTCAATTTTACTAAAATTCAATGTTACTGTTCGAAGATTCAAATTTCGAAAGTATCAATTTGTGGAAAAGCCCTCATTACTTAGCTTCTCTCGAAGATAAATTGAAATTCACCTCACTGAAATGCCGACAGCTTTCTGAATTTTAATGAAATTCAACTGGAATTTTTTTTAAAGTTGCTCTATATATCTGGCTTTGAAGTTATGAAATGAAAATTCCGCTGTTTCTCGCACAAGCGCAGTAAAAAATTATTTAGTGCAAACACTCACATTTCCTGTAATATTCAACGTATTTACTTCAAAGTTTAATACAATACTTCTGTAACATATTGTCAAGTGTTCTGCAAATTTCGAATAATGTGAATGAAAACTCTGCATACAAAGCACATGCGAAAAATTTGGGATTTTTTTAAAGAAACATTTATATCTTCCCGAATATCTGTGCTATGCTTATGAAAATGCATGTAAATATTATGCACATTAAACCATAATTATTGATAAGTTACATCTCGTTATCGGCTTTCTGTGAAACAGGATGTGTGAAACTCCATTTTCGCCTTCATCCCTTTCTGGTGGTCCCCCTAATTGCCCTCATGACCGAATCTTCACTGTAATATGTATATGATACGCTATTGAATGTCACACGATTCTCCAGAACAGATTTAGAGGCATAGTTTTCGTATTAATTTCAAATTTCTCGTATTTTACGAAATGTTCCTTAACTTTTGTATGCCAATGTAATTCGCCATAGTAAAATTTGAATATATTAACTATCAGTATTAATTTAAAACCTCAAACCGACACTAAGTCGCTTGCCCCAACCTGGCCCGACTGCGGGCTATTTTGAGCCACTGCTAACATGAAGCGACTATCACAAAACATTCTTCTATACTATTATACTTTATTAGTTTAAGTAACGTAGTTGCGTTATTATCCACATTATGTGTATTATATCCAAATTTTGTGCATTTCTATTCAATAGAAACTGAGATACAGCTTTTATGGTCATCATCAAAGAGTATTGTGCAATTATAATCAAAATTGAGTCCGCATTGTTTTCCATAACAAGTATCCTGCATAATAAATCTGGTACAATTCCATCCCACATATTCAGAGATATTTCTATAACGCACGTCCTGATAAACCCTGTGTAGCAGCGCGGGCCAACGTGCCCATGCGAAATGGCCCAACTAGCCCCATATCGCCATTTTTGTTTCTCATGAGTGTAGGGATTTATTCTGAAAGCGTTTCAAAAAGTAATCAAGCCTTAAAGTAACGATCAAGAATTATCTTCCTGAATATTATTTGTAAAATTTGAAATTATAATTTATAAGCAAAGAAAGAAAAAGATTATTCATAAATGAGAAATTTTATTCAGCTTATCAAAAATTAGAAAATTCTGACTGGTTCTTTAATGAACGCTACTTCTTGAATGACGCTGATGTGGAAGAATGAAGGCGAGATAATACACACTTATCTGGAATGGCAGCTATAAATACCGAAAATTATTAAAAATATCGCGACTGGTCCAACGTGCCTCTATGGCCAACTAGCCCCGGTCTACCCTATATGGTATGACAATGCATTTCTGTAAGTTACGGCACTTATAGTGAATTTTATATTAATCGTTTCGTAAAACTAAATACAATATGCATATATCATTTACTTTTAAAGAATTTCACTCTCATTTTCGCCTCAAGTCAGCAGGGAAATCACGTTACTGTATAATTGTATTAGGAGATTTTTACTACCCATCTATTCGGTTATCCGTCACGGCCCAGGTCCGGACTGTGATGGTTAATCGAGGTTTTACTGTATTTACAATTTAGTGTTAATGCCACACACAGAATTTCATTTTGTTAGTTGCATTTTTGAGTTATAAAGTTCAAATGGACACGAATAGATAGAGTGGCAGACAGAACGCCGCCTCATGCCCCCGTGCCTGATGCCATAACAGCAACCTATTCGGTTGGATGGACATGGGACTAGAGTGGCAGACAATCAACCATTGGTTTGGTCCAAAATTTCATACAGATTTGATAGCAATATGAAGTTTTGGTGTTAAGTCCATATACTAACTTTCATTCGTCAAGCTGCTACATTTTTTGCTATCGTTATCGCGGACAGACAGACATAAATTCAAAAATGAATTTTTTCGGACTCAAGGAGGTCCAAATGGAGGAGAAATTCGTGTCCAAATTTATAAATGATTTCAACACCAATACAATTCAAATACGAGAAGGTAATAATCTTGAACCTCAGAAAGACAGCTTTAAATTGATATTTCCATTGTACTAAAATGTTCCCTTGTTAAATGTCCCCCCCCCAAGTCCTATTATGCTGCCTCATCGTGGCGGGGGGAGTGGCTCTGGGTGGAATGGGCGATGTATGTCTGGAGTTTGTTTCTCCTGGCAGGGTCATCCAAGGCGTGAAGGCCATTCCATTATACCCAGCTAAAACATAAAGGCAATGGACAAAGTCAGACTCTTTCCCTCGGGCGTCCAGGGTCTGGTGCGAACAGAAACTGCACTCTTCTCCTTTACCATGAATCGTTCGCCTATAGTGATTTTCTGTGGGCGAGCGGACTCTTGGACTTGGTCTAGCTGAGGACTAGAACAAGTAGAATAAGAAACAACAACTAAAATGTTTTTGCGCTTACCTATACCAACCACGTGCTGCTTAAAAACCACTAGGCTTTATTTGGTTTAGCGACACAGATAATGGGGCCAATTGAAATGACATGAAGTTTTAAATGTCACAATGCATACCCACCAACATATAACTGCACATTATCTCACGATGTGACGTGACGTAGCGTTACTGGCATGGAATACAAGATGTGCAACAGATTCTAAAATAAAATGTACACGGGTTGTTTGACCTGAGTTAGGTAGATAATTTCCCTTTAAAATATTTTCAAACCAGAGAGAAAATATAGACGCATGCGAAGAGAACAAACGGAATTGTCTAAATATTTTACTGCTACGACTGTAAAAAAACAAGCAAGCAAACATTCAAAATTAAATTAGTTCACCTGAAGTTGCGGTGTTCTTCGTAATAGTTTTCTACAATTCAATTTTAGATTTCACCTTCGAAATTTTAGCGCAACAAACCTTACTCAAATAAAGACAAGTCTGATTGTTTGCACTCAAGATGATGAAACGGCAGAAGATATAGAAGCGTGTATTAAACAGAATAGTCTTTAGACACGTGTATGCTTCTTTGGCATTGAATATCACATAATGAATAGCGGGAAAAAAAGACTGTTGAGTCATTTTTCAAACAAAACGGGACGCTGAAAGAGAGAGTCGCATCTAATTCCACATACGTTCTGATTGATTAATAATTCAAGGCCAGTAACTGAAATAACCAAGCGATCAGCCACGATTTTTTTTATGAAAATACGTGCTATTTCTAAATCTCTAATGTGAAAAAAAAATCGGGAGTGTGGGGCCCCCCCCCCTCCCAATTCTCCCGTATATTTCCACATAATGATGTACTCGTAAAATAAAAACTGGCATCAATTGATTGAGCCTATGTGTTATGCAACCAATGTTTATTGTTCGCATCAGTGAAAACTTTTTTTCTAAAATTACTTAAATTCTTCACTACCACTAACATTTCTTGATTTCTTTATCGTTTTTTTTTTTGTTTTTTGATGGTTTTTTTTTTTTTTGTTGTTTTTGATGTTTGCTGTTTGATGTTTCGCTGATTATAATTTCGAAGATGATTTTAATCCGGTGAAAGCGATTTTTATGCTATAATGAAATTGTGAGAAATGTATGTATTTCATGCGAGGAATTTGCTGTGCTACTTATATATATATATTATGATTTAAGCAGTATTTAAAAAATATTTTGAATTCTAGTCGCACCTAATATTTTTAATACTTTTACTGAAAGTGCTGGCAACACACCTGTAAACGAATTCAATAAATAGAAATTCACAGTGTTCGTACCTGGAATCATATATTCGTGCTTTTCTATTTAAAATCCATGTTAGGTGCAGGGGTGGGGCTAGTGGGGGTCCTGGGGTGGCCAGTGCTCCCCTCATCAGCTGAAATTTTTGTACCCTGTGCACGCAACGGGCTATTCAACTAGTAGATAAATAAATATCTCACAAAAATTTGGTAGGGTCATCATTACACAAAGCACGTCGTGTCCCTCCTGTCATGCAGACAATGCCCCCCCCCGTCGGGCGGACTCTACGCCACTCCTGGTTAGATGAAGTCATTTTATACAGCGGTGGTAAGGATCTAACGACACTAAAATCATCCACCGAAGGTCACCTAAAGGGTTCAAAGATTAGCTCAAGACAAAACTTGTTGGCCTTTTCGCTTTAGATATCTCGATTGTCAATTTTTTATATCATTTTACTTGTTTAAACATACACAAATCCATGTAAACGCTATTTTATTTTCTAGATTTAAATTTGTTAAAATTTTATGAGTGCAATTTTATAAAGTTTTTAGGTAGACGGAATCCTTAAGATTCTTAAATTTAGAATCAAATTTGGAGCAACGCTTCCTAAACATTTCCAAATCGCGATCCCTCTTATAGCGAAAAAATTGTTGTGATCTCATCTCTGTTAGGAAAAAAAATGACCGAATGCGGAAAAATCCCCAAGAAATTTACTCATTGAGTAGTAATTAGTAAAATAGAATACTCGAATATATTTCAGATAGTTTATAACAAAATTAAGCTAAATCTTTTAAGTCGAAATAATTTTTTAACTATTCTTGCTTACAAATATTGGAAATTCTAGAAGGTTCTGTAAGAGCTTTGACAATTCCAGTAGTTTTGTACGTGACTCCACTTGGGATGACGAAACCAGTTAAATTTGAGAGGTTCAGATTTAGAGTATTGCGGGTTGAAGTTCAGAAAATTTAATCTTTTAAATTCTTATCACGTTTAAATGTCTTAACATTATAAATAGCAATAACAAATCTGTTCATTTGTTGTTTACATAGGTGAAATCTGTCTAAAGCGCGTGACAGATAAACGAAACTATTGATTAGAGAAACGACATACGGAGATTAGTTTCTTACGTCTTTTTCTCCCTTCTTTTATTTGACCATATCACAGGAGGAAAACAAAATTTTACTTTTCTATGCATTTATCTGAACACATATATCATACGAAAAATACCTATCGTGATTTCTGACGATTTAGAAAAAGGTCTACCGTTTCTGTACATAAAATTTACTAAATTAATAATTATACATATGGAAAGCTGAAGGAATTACAAAATTATTTTTTTAGAATTTTTCAATTTAAAGCAAGCAAAGAAGTAAATTATATAAACATTTGCAAGAAGAAAGTGGAAAGATATTGAGAAACATAAAGATAATATTTTATCACTTTTGTCGATATTTATTCGCCCTTATAGGTTATAGTGTTTGAGTTCTTTGAACAATGAATTTCTTTCAAGTGAACTCTCTTATCATTCAGAGACATATATAGACATTAGAGCATAATTAATGCTATTATTTAATGTCTTCAATGGTTTAATATCTAGTTGAAAATTTCTACTCTTCTGAATACAATACAAGCCCGGTTAAACGACTTAAAGGGGGCGTTTGGGATAAAGATTTTTTTTCGGTTAAGCCATGATCATCTATTACTATTTTGTATCTAATAACAATATGTAATTTTGGAATGTTGTGAGTGTAAAACGAATTAACGAATTAAAAGCTCTCTTTGTAGGTTATACAGTAGAACCCTGCTAATCCGAAATTCCGGTTAATCCGAACCGATTTTATTTTCGAAAATTATATGTAGTTGAAAAGTTTACCTGAAAAGATTTAAATATACATACTAAAAAAAAGTAATTTTTCAGCATGCATAATTTTGTGCACATTGAAGAAACTTATGCGATTCGCCGTGAGATAAGGTCACTTCATACTGGAGCACATCCATTATTCTAATGAAAAGGGGAGACATATTCTCTTTCTATTGCTTTTGAATAAAAGAATTCAAGAGATAGTAGTACTGAGTACTTATAACTTACATATTTTTAGCACACATCTTTTTCTTCTCTATTTTTATCGGAATTTCGGGTAATCCGAATTTTTTTAATCCGAACAGGCACCGGTCCCAATTAGTTCGGATTAGCGGGATTCTACTGTGCTCTTTATTAAAGTTAAGCCTCCGTCGGACGCAATATTCGCACCGGCAAATTCGGGCGTAATGAACCTGACAGTCACAGGTAAACAATATCGTAATTAATATTCTTAACACTCCTTAATTTTATATCATAATTAATATTGTTAAAACTCCTTAATTTTATATCGTAGTTAATGTTGTTAACACTCCTTAATTTTATATCGTAATTAATATTGTTAACACTCCTTAATTT
>BGPR01000052.1:738944-754252 GCA_013235015.1 Araneus ventricosus | reverse complement strand
TCGTAATTAATATTGTTAACACTCCTTAATTTTATATCGTAATTAATATTGTTAACACTCCTTGATTTTATATCGTAATTAATATTGTTAAAATCCGTTAATTTTAATTTTTGCATTCTAAAATTGATCACTATCTTCTAGTGGAGGCTTAAAAGAAAAAAGCGCGGATATCGTTGCAAAAAAAAGTCTCGCCTTCGCTATTATTCTAGTGCAGTACAGTACGTATTTTTTGGATTTGCGGATTAAGAGGCGTTTCGGATAACCCGGGTTTCGGTTAACCGGGGTTTTACTGTGCTAATCATGGGAGATTATATCTCTTTTGTAGATGCATTAGTTAGGAAAAAAGCTAGGCTAAATAAAATTTAATTTCTCATCGCTCAAACCCTTATAAAATTTGAGGAGGAAATGGCGGAAGGGGAGTAGGGTGAAATCACCTTTTCCCTATATCAACCTTCTACCTTCCCACTCGCCGTCAGGAATATTTTTTAGATAAACTGCTGCCTAGACTCAATTTTTTTTATTTTAAGTATATAAGAAAGTCTTTTAAAGAAAATAGCTGGCGTTTGACTTAAAGACATCCTTCGAAAGTGGAAATTTTATTTTTTAGACAATTAACATCAATTGTTATATTCGTGGTCACGGCATGTCCAGTGAATGAGTGGCACATAGTAATTTAACCCTCTCATACAGAGCGAGGCGGTCCGGGGCGGCCTAGAAATTTCCCCTTAAAAGCGACGAAGGCCGATCTGAGGCGTTTCGCTTCTTTTGAGGGAGTTAAGGTTCTGAAATCGTTTAGTAGATAAGCGGGTAAAGGGGTCCATTTATCCTTGAGCTTTAAGGGATGTTTATATCAGGGGTGGTGTGGTGATGTAAATGACCACTCAGGTTGAAAGAGTCCAATTCATGTCGCATCCTCCCAAAAAGTCGCGGTTTTAAAGGGGCTAGAGGAAAAAAGTCGCCTCGGGAGGATTTAAGGATTAAATATTATGCTATTATAAATCCATCGTAATCTGTATATATAAAAGAGAAAGTCACTCGCTGACTCGTCTCGAAATCTCCCAAACCACTGGGACTAGAAACTCGAAATTTGGTAGGTGGTTGTTTCTAGGTTAGTAGGTACTCTTTAAGAAAGGATTTTTCAAAATTTTAAATAGAATTTTAATCAATTAAAAATTATCCTAAATTTCTATTTTTTCCGCAACAACTTCGGATTATGTAATTGCAAAAAAAAAAAACTTCAACATCATCTTAAATTTCAAAAACTTAACTTTCCGATGACACCAATTTCATTTCCATGCAGCATTATGTTTAATTTTAATTAAGTTTTAAAGATGTTTTGAAACTTAATTTCTAGCAATGTTTTAATTGCTAGAAATTATGTTTGTATATCATATTTTATACAAAAGTATTCTTTACATTAAAGTATTAAACGTGAACGTGCTTTTATTCCAAGCAGCATGGTATTAATAATGAGTTACTACGCGGACGAAGTCGCGAGCAACAGCTAATATGATATATTAGGAGAACTACAGAATTTGAATTTCTTTTATTTCATAGAGATCTTAGTTTGATTAATTTTAGTCAATATCTCCTTGCATGAATTTTCAGGAGTTTTTTAATAAGTTTTAAACAGTTACATTCTCTAGTGTATTATTATGAAACCAATATATTTATAACAATATAAAGATATAGAAAGCCCTGTATAACAATGTTATAAACCTCCTAAAAGTATCAAGTCGTGTTATACGAAACAAGGTATTAGCATAAAAGCAAGGTCTAGGCACCAAAAACTTAAGCAAATATATTATTATTTTTCATTCAGCTCGAACTCGCTCATTTTTAGAGTAAAGTTTATTTGTTTTCTGAGTCAAAGGCAAATTAAGCATTTCGTTTTATAGATTTGAAGGAATTTAAATCAACAGTTTTATACCACTTATAAAGCGTCTGAAATCATTGTACGTTTTAAAAGTTCCACTAAAAAGTCATTTAGTAAATTCAAAATCACTAAGTAAACTTCTTAAGTAAGAAATATCATTTCTAATTTTGATTAAAGAAACAGTAAGTAAGAAAAATAGAAGTTATTTTTCTCCAAAAGAAAACATTTTTGAAATTCCTTCCCTTCCTCAAACTGCCGATTCAGTTACAAATAATACGAGTCACCACGAGTGGCGTTAGAGTCTGCCCGACGGAGAGAGGCAAGGTCTCTCCGACCTCCTGTCCTGAAGAGGGGCGTAAAGATGACCTACTCAAATTTTCGCCAGATCTTTATTTATTTACTAGTTGAATAGCGCTTTGCGTGAAAGAGATACAAAAATTTGCTCCGACGGGGGGGGGGGCCCCGCAGCCGTGACAGGGGGACTTGTTCCCCCGGATATCCCACTGGCGCCATCCCTGATCTCCACTTTTCTCCTAGCGTATACTTGGCAGGCCCTTCGATGACCCGCTAGCTTCAATTTTTAACTTGTCCCCTGTGCAATTATTTTGATATCAACCAACATCTACCCGAAACAATGTAATATTGGCTTAAGATAATGACACAATATTCTGTTTATTACTGATTTCGTTGTTAGAGGAAAAATGAAATATTCTTTTATACGCATTTATAGTTTCTAGTATTCGAAGCATACAAGAAGAAAGTATTGCAACAGTCAACAAATTCGTCTTTGAGATTTAATTGAATTTCCACGTTTTAGATCTCCTTGAGTTAGAAAATACAATCTTAGAATTATCTGTCTGTGAAAATGATAAGTCAGAAACGCATAAACCTATATGGATGAAATGTGATATGCTGTCTCTACCCTAAATTTGTAGATTGTCAAATTTTGAGCTACACCCGACTGTCGGAAATCTGTCTACATGTCCATCCATGTTCGCAAAGAGGACAATAAATCGCAAACTCAGGATGCTTGATGGATAAAATTTGGCACATGGGTTTTTGAACTGGAGTTGCAGGTTTACAAGAAATTTTCAACTACACCCGTCAAAGATAGACTGTCTATTAGTTTATCTATATTTTGGAATGCGGACATGAAATCTCAAAAACAGAACAACCGAGATAAATGAAATTTGATATGTAATCCTCACAAAACTATTGTAGAGCTGCATTAAATTTTGAATCCAGTCGGTTAATAAGAAGAGTCCAAAAATGCACACCGATTCTCATATTTTTACATAAACATAAAACGCTCCATAATGCGTAAGTGTACGAAAAAGTAAAGGGTAGAACACTCCCGCTGGTTATAAAAAATTGTTTGAAATGTGTCATATTTTTTGCTGATTCTGAAACTGTTAAGACAAATTCTGACTGTAAGAATTGGAACTATAAAAAGTTAATGACATTAAAATATATTGAACTGAGCTGTAATATAATCAAAAGAATGCCCTTAAATGTATTGGGTATCAACATCTAGTAATGGATATGGAATTTTAAAGAAAAATTAACTTACAATTCTTCATCTGGCGCAGAAAATCTAAAAATAAATAAATAAAGTAAAAAAAATAATAAAAAAAACATTCTGGCCGCAGCATACACGTAAAATAAAAATAAAAAAAATGCAACCATCATTCGCCGCCAGCATGGTTTTGAATGTCGCGGAATCGGTTGAAACTTTCTCCGGCGTCATCTCAGCTCTGAAGGAACTGCTTTCCCGAACACTCTCCAGAAGAATCACGAATTGCTAATAAAGCCAGATCGGGCTTCGGCTCGGCTGCCGAATTGCAGCTATGGCTTTGCACAAAAGCAAAAGGAGTTCGATGCCATAAAGTTTGTTTTCCATGTTGGCAGCTGAATCAGCTGTGTTTGCTGTCGCAGCGTCCGAACTGCATGAAGCTAAGAAATTATGCAGCTCCCGCTCAAAGTATGATTCAGTCGAACGCTATCGCGGTGGTGTTGTTTATTTGAGAATCACCGTTGCTTTTTTTTCATAGAAAGATCGTAAATTTCAGATGCAAGAAATTTTGATTCGATGCAGCGCTAAATGGCGAACGAGGTTAATGTATGAATTGTTTGGGAATGAGTCACTGGCGCCATGTTTTCAGAATTTTGTCTACATGCACTTTGAGCAAACTTGTAATATTTTTTCCAAAACTTAAAAAAATAATGAATAATTATTTTAAAGAAACAAATGGAGAATATATGTGAGAAAAATATTTGATAGAGTGCAGATATTCAATGTTTATATTAAGTTTGGTTCAATTTCTTTTTTTTTCCTACTTTGGTTTCGCACACTGACGTCGTACGAGTAAATTTTTTCAAAAACATCCTTTTAAAAATTTGCTGATTCAGCAAATTAGACTTATTACTGAATTTCATGAAAGTTTTTCTCACAAACAGTGGATATGATTTTTCTTCCGTTTTAGCTTTGGGTCTTAGTAAGATCAAAACGCTCATTTCGCCTATATAACATGGATTTTTAATCGCATCTTCAAAGAGTTTATACTAGACATAATTGAAACCTAGAAAATCCCTGGTATTACAGATTCAAGAAATGAACATAAAATAAGCATGATTTAGAATTCTGAACTCTCCTTGGCTAAAAATTATCATTTTCCATACAGAGTGTTCAGAAGATTTTCTGTGTGAGTGGTTAAATATTAAAAATGAGATTAAATGGATCTTTTAAAAATTAGTTGTGTAAAAAAATACCATCTGCTGTTGAGACTTGAATGCTTTGGCAAAGGAAAATTTTAACAATGAAAAGGTACTTTCAATACGAATGTCAGAAAAAACTGATTTATATTGATTGATTTTTGAGACTTTCTAGAAGTCTCAAATCTCAAAAAAAGATTTTTGAGATTTATATTGAGATTTTTGAGAATATTTTGCATTAAGAAATCTTCGATAAATATCAAACGTGTTAAAAGTTTCAAAAATTGCTATATTTATTGCATATAGAAAAACTTAATGCGTCTTGCATACGAAAGAATTTATAACTGATATAACCTAAATAAAGAATACTCCTCGTAATAGACTAAACTTCCTGACTAACTAGTTATAAAGAGATTAAATAATGGTGTTTCATGTGCCTGTATGTCAAAAGATTTCCGTCAATATAATGAACATTGGCGACATGAATTTTGGACATGCCATTCTGGTGTCTATTTCTAGTTCAACTGTGCTATATTCAACATTTGAAAGCATTATTTCTAAAGATATTTAATCAAGCATGGGATAGGATTATGCCGAATTCTGAATTGAAAAGGATTGAGAAAAAATAATGAAAAGTAATAAAAATAATTCAACAATTCAACAAAAAATAATGTTAATGAATTAAAAACGACGTAAATAATTGTATTTCCAATGTTCTCAAGTGTGCTCGTAATTACTGCCGGTTAGCTGAATCAAATCGTATCACTCGTATTTCAAGCTGTGATGGAAAGTGAAAAGCAAATATTTGTATTTCCATTGTATTTGGGGCTGGGCAAAGAAATATCCAAAATTATCACAAAAATTTATCATCATTGACGAATAAGAGACGTAAAATATTGTATATATCAAAGTTTTAGAAAAAATTGTAATAACAGGATTAATAAACTTTGAGTTTCAAAACATCCTGACGAAGGCGGGTAAATAGGCTAGTTATATTTAGTTACAATTTTTTCCTGTTAGTTTTATATGAGTTCCTTAACTCTTTAATCCCGAGGCGATCTTTTTCTTGTAGCATTTTTGGGAGGAAGCGACATGAATTGGACTCTCCCAACCTGGATGGTCATTTACCCCACCCTCTGCTATAACCTTCCTTTAAATACGCACGGAAATGGGACGTGGTTAGCAAGGATAATTGGACCCCCTACCGCTCTTATCTCCTAAGCGATCTCAGCACCTCACCTCCCCTCAAAAGAAGACAACCGCCTCAGACCGGCCTTCGCCGCTGTTAAGGGGAAATTTTTTAGATCACCCGGGACCGCCTCGCTCGCTGTGAGAGGATTAAACCTCCATTACTAGAAAAAAATGACGGGAGCTTGTCTTTTTCGAACAGCCGCTGATGTTAAAGGCGTAGGACGAATTAGTTGCATGACTCTTTTCCGATTTAAAATTTTTTTGTAACTTCTGTTGATACCCTTTATCTCTAAAAAAAATCAGGTATGTTTTTAACATATGTAGTTACTGAGATATAGAGGTTATCCCATACAACGTTTTCTGTGGCGTTTTGGTGTGTGAATCAAATTCCTTCCTGAGACCCCAATGAGAGGAACTAGTCCTACTTTAATAATGCATGTTATATTAAAGCATGCATGAGCAACACTTGCTCGAACTCGATATCAACATTAAGTGATCTACAGAAATAAAATCCTTAAGATAGAATTTATTTCCGAAATCTGCTCCGCAAGAACATGTATTTGTTGTTAAAAGTGCTTCTTTTTTAACCTAATGAAGCCTTTTTAGATAACTCAGCTGAGAAATGATCAGATGTTTCTTTTCCCTTATCTTCTACTTCAAATCACATAGTTTTTCCTCATGATAAACTCACTCATTGGATAAAAGTCTGGTGATATCTACACTCTTCGCAAATCCTGACAATCTAAAACATCTTCTGGACAAACAACAAGAAGATGCTTGGAATATTTCTTATTTCTTTACTGGTTCCTTTGACCACTGGATGCCCTAATCCAGAGGACTTGTATCCTTGCACCTGTTTATGGCCAGACCGTGGAGAGGCTTACGTTACTTGTTCAAACTTGGACAATGAACAGGACTTAGTCCAAGCTGCCAGTTCTTTAACTGGCAAGCGTTATATCTACTCATTTGTTATACAGGATTCAATTTTCACCTACATTCCTTCCGATGCTTTCAAAGGCTTGAGGTTCGCGGAGTTGGAGATCAAAGATACTTCATTTATGGCTCTGACTGACACGGATGTGGCTTTTGAAGGTCTCGAAGATCACCTGGAGTTTCTTTTGATGACCAACTGTACCCTCATGAAAGGATGGGACTGGACTGTCTTCCAGAATTTGAAGAAACTGGCCAGATTTGATGTAATTTACGCCAATTTAGACAGCATAGAAGATTTAGGGCAAATAAACATGTCTAAAGTCATGGATATAAATTTCGGCCACAACATGATATCTTTTGTTCATCCATTTGCATTTTCCAGCTTCAAAAAGCTGACGCATTTGTCTCTGAATGACAACGCCATTCGTACGATGATGAGGACTATGCTGCCTAATCCGGCCTCGGAATTGGTGGACCTTGATTTTAGGTAAATAATAGTTGAGAATAATATATTTTCTCAAGTTAATTTATTCTTTTCTCCTTTATTACAATATAGCTGTCTTACACCCCTTCCCCCGAAAAAGAAAGCTGATTCCAATTTTTCTTTCAAATATGGCCAGATAATTTGTGTCAAAGTGTGTTTCAAAGGCCATTTAAAAGCTTTCGAAATATACTTAATTGAATTTATTTATTTATAGTTTAATAACCAAACAATTAACAATTTAGTTTATTTCAGATTAATTTCAATTTTATTAGAATAACAAGAGGGCCTTTTGGGATCGAACATAATTTTAAATTGTTAACAGGTGACACAGGCAACGCCTGAGCCTACTCCCTATCCTCCAAACTTATGTGACTCAAAAAGGGGGTAGGCGCTTGATTCCGACAGACCATACGTTCTCCAGCCTGAGTGCTCAGTGAATATTTGACGGAATCGGGTATCGACCCCGCAACCATCGGATCCAGAAGGCTAGGCTCCGCCACATGGAGCCTAGCCTTCTGGATCCGTACTGTACACCAGTACGCCAAGGCAAGGATACATAAATGTATCTTAGCTTTACTAAACGAATCCGAACTGGTGTATAGGACAATATATATTAAAGGTAATTATTTATTTAATGCCTCAGTCATATCTGAGCGTAATGTACATGTAATCTAACAGCAAAGATGTCTTACATTGTACTGTGACGTAGGGATGGCGGTTATTGCAAAAAAGCCGGTTTTCGGTTAAACCGGTTTTTATCACCTCCGGTTTTAACTGGCGGTTGAAACCGCTCAAAATAACCGGTTTTTGCAACAAAAAAAAACGGTTTTCGGTTGTTTTTTTTAAAGCAGCGCTTTGTGGACCGAATTCTTTTTTATTAATAATATACAATAAGTAAGTATTAATACAATAATTAATTAATGTAATAAGTAATGATTATAAATAAGTAATTAATACAATATGTAATAATAATAAATGAGTAATTATTGCAATAAGTAAGTATTATAGACAAGGATTTTTATTAACATTGTTTTCTCAAGAAATCAATTCATTGCCCAACATTTATCATTTAATCTGCTCATAAAGACTCTTTCAGCAATGTGTTGATCCTTGAGTCGACACCTCTCATTGGAAACAACATCATTCAACGTAGATACTAATCTTTTGGACGCCACAGAACTTCCGACTAAAGATAAATATTTTTTGGCTACAAAACAGACGCCGTTTGCAGACAAATTTTTTATTAGTAATGATTTTGCAGGAAATCAATCAATTGGCCAATATTTATGTGTTCGTAAAAACTCTTTCAGTAATCCGTCAACCAATAGACGCCTCGAGGAAGCGGTTTTCGGTGATTGGCCTAAGATGATGAAATTCAAAGCTTTATAACTTGGTATATTTTAGTCTTGTCAAACCTAAAATCGAGCCTATCTTCCTACCCGGTTTTTGGATTTAAAAGAGATAACCGTTTAAACCGGGGCAAACAAATGACCGAAAAAAACTAATTAACCGAAAAAAAACGGTTTTCGGTTTAAACTGGTAGGTTTTTCCCATCCCTACCGTGACGTCGCCCCGCTTCCTTTTTCCTCTTTCACAATACACAACAGATTCTAAAATTAAATTAGGCCATCGCATTTGACGTTCAGCACTTGCGCATAAACTGACTCAACTCAGAAGAATTTGTGAAGCATTTCGGTTCACCTGTGCAATTCACTTTTACTGTGGTTCCTATTAGTGTAGCTCGAACCAAAACAGCTGACGACTGGCACAACTAGAAGAAAAGCCATACAAATTCACAGCACTTTGCATATGTACACACAAAAGTTCAAATGCTGTTTTGTGTCAGGATGTTCAGTGTCGCGATGATCAAGGTCCGATTTTAATGCCATTAAAAGACTGATAACATTTCAAAACGTCCAGCAAATTTTAATTAATAAATTCGTATTTAAATCATTATTCGTAAATGTATTAATGATAGTCGATAGAGTGCACATTTTTGCTTTCAGGCGAAGCTTGTAAGGAAAAAGTATTGGAATCAACGAAAATTCAACTTCGAGCATACGACGAATTTCGTAGTTTTAGACTTCCATAAATTAGAAAGAAAACAAAATTTTAAAAAATGGGAAAATGAAATGTCCGTGAAAACATGAGCTTAATAACTCAAAATCCTATAAAATTAGCTGAACAAAATTTCGCATGTTACACCTTCTTCGAAATTTAAATATGTATCAAAGTTAATCCATCAGCGTGAAGATGTAATCGTCCTAAGATACATCTGATTTTTTTTTCATTGTGGTATGAAACTTAGTAAAAAAAACCCACCATATTCACAAAGAATAATTTAGCAGCATATTTACATTCACATTGATTTAATATTTCACACATCTCTATTTCTACTAATAATAAAAGCGAATGTGTGTGTGTGTTTCTGTCCGCTACGGGAGAGAGTGTTGGATTTTACACGTCTATATTTTGCACAAATATACTTTGGAGGGTAGAAATGTTCACTTAAGAGTGATTTTTTTGAAATTTTAATTAGAATTGTGATTAATTAAAAATTAAGCATAAGTGTGGTGCATTTCTAGATAACTTCCGAAACTTTTATCGCCAAAAAATTTTTTCACACTACCTTAAAATTTAAATAATCATAATTTTAATTATATCTAATAATTTTCGCGCAATATTCCCCTAATTTTCTGAATTCTAAGCTTCATTAGAATCAAAACATTTCAGTACATTTTCCTTCTGTATATAAGATACAACAAAATATAGTTCAAATATTAATACATTTCATGAGCATGGTTTCTATTCTTTTCATTCTTTCTTTTTCATTTATTTGTTTCCTGGTTTTTCTAACTTTTGTTTAAACAATTTTTTTTAGCTTACCGAATAAATAATTTTATGGTGTTAGTTGACATGATTAAATTAATACTTTTAACATGATGGCCAGCTGGTCGCTCAAGACGGCTAGTTTTTAAGTGTTTTATATGTTTTGGTGTATGTTGTCGTTCATGACCAATGAAAATATTAAATAAAGTTATTTTTCGCAAACTATTGTAACTGTATTTAAAATCTAATTTTAAAAGATTCGGATACTTTATTTGTACTAATTAGTTTTGTTAGTGACAATGCTTTTATTAGTCACTTTTGTTTGCTTAAGTTTTTAGTTGATTTATTTGTGGTGGCCGAAACCCTCTCTCCGGACAACGGCAACACGTGGCATTTTCTTTCTCTTTATAAAATTGTGCAATAAAGATAAAGAAATAAAATTAATGCCTACTACTTCTGGGCTACGTTTAGTTTATAGTTATAACATGCAATCAAATTTTGAGACTACAACAGTATTCTAACCAAGTTACATAAATTCTGAAAAGAATGACAGCAAAACCATGGATAAAAGGTTTTAAATAAGCCATGTGTAATGCGCTTCATAAAGATGTAACCGATTTCTATTTATTTTTGTATTATGTGGAAAGTAAATGTTCAGCCCTTGTCATGCAAAAGAAAATGTGATAATTTTAGCATTTCTGACGCAATCCATATGAAAGGTGTTTGATGAGGGCTTTTTCTAGCACCTGCTGTTTAATCACAGAACCAGTTGTTTGATCAACAGGGAAAATAAATTTAGTCGAAAGAAGCAAAAATGAGAGTTGTAGACAGAAATATAAATAAAAATGGAATTATTATTTTAACCTGGATTTAAAAATTGATTATTTCTTTTTTAAAAGAAGATATTCGATGGTCTCTTGAAATTTAATTTAAGATTCTTCTTGTAATATGAAATAGAGATGTTAAATCATTTACAAATTTTCACTCTTTCTCTTAGATCCGTAGATGGAAAATAAATTTTTGCAGTTGTTTTATTTCGTAATCTATAATTCATTTTTTTAAATTTTAGTCTATATTAAATATATTTAAAATGTATTTTCCCGAATATTATAGGTACAATTTTTACAAAAAGGCAGGGTAACATTATAACTTCGCTTCAATAAATATATTTCACAATTGGTAAGAATTATAATTTTTGTGAAATTTTTATTATTTTTTAATGGAAATTTCTGCTGAAAAATTTATTTCACTTTAAATTAAATTTAAATTGAATAGTAAATATTAATATAATTTTCTTCTTTTGCCTTTTTCCTTATATATAAAAGAAGAACATTCTAATTTTAAAAAATAGAAAGAAAGCGTTTGATCTGTTCCAGACTACTGAAAAAAGTATCGATGAACAATTATGTAAAAATCTCTATGAAACTTCGCGCATCTGTAAAATATACTAAAAATGCGTTTATATAACAGCTATTTAAATCTTGTTTCACTTTTACTTCATCTTGGTTTGTTTACTTAACTCGATTAACGCTTGGTTCAGAAACCTACATTACATATATTTTCCATGGACTCGATGCAAATTCGTAAATGCACCACAACCACTGTAAGGTTTCATCGCTTTTCCTATCGGTTTTTAGTTTTATCCATGATTAATATACTAATAGTCTGAATGAGAGTATACCATGTGCTCACAAGACGACTCTTGCTTCTTATCTCTATAGCAACGGTTCAAGTGGTTTCGGAAGTCCCGCTTCGCTGGTTTTGAAGGGAGTTTCGAATCCTAATTCAGCGAGAAGCGCAGGTGGACGGCTATTTCTCCTAGTTCAAGGGTTGGCAACCTGCAATTCTAAAATCGAATGTGACTCTTTTAATTTCATAATTGCTATAATAAAATAATTAATTTAAGTAAAATAAAAATTCTAGCCATATATCTTGAAAATTTTTGTACACCTATCTATTCTTGTTTAGCTCTAAATCTTTTTTTCACATAGGTACACGTTTTCGCAAGCTATCACATAGGTACTTATGAATTGACTGCATTACAACGGTACTGTAAGCCTTCGAGCATTTGCTTTTAGTTATATACTAAAATTATTAAATCGATCTATTACTTTCTTATAATTTGGAATGAAAATATTTAATGAATTTTTCATTAAAATTATTTTATACTGCGTTTTTTTAATACTTAAAAGCTCTGTATTTTTTTAGATCATGTTGGGTGGGAAAAAAATATAAAATGCGAAAATGTATTTTAACTGGTAACAAATATTAGCTAAACGTGTTGAATGCTTGATACATTTGTTCTTCATTTTAAAATATGACATCGGAAAAAGAAATATTTTCAAATTTTTTTAACTTTTCATAGGGAAGAATGATTAAAGACCTAATTGAAACAGAGTAAAAGTGTCTACGCATCTGAAACATAAAACTGTTCATGGTTGTTTATGAACCAGATAAGAATTAGTAGGACAGAATTCATAGAGTCCTGATCCAGAAACATTATAGAAATTTTTTTTTAAATTGCAATAACCTGCGGTAGACCATTAGTGTCAAATAGCATGAATATACAAAGCAGAATTATCTATAAACTGGCATTAAAATTTGGTTGTTTGATGCCTTGTATTAGTCAACTTTTCAGGATTATCCGAATGGAACTCTATCTTTTGCTAGCTTGGTGTTATTTAAGATGGAGATTGAGTAGCGGCTATAAAAATACGTGGGAACTAACAGAGGTGTGTAACATCTTCAAGCCCGGTGTTTATTAGACGTCCCGCTACGCGGAAGCGTAGAGAAAAGTGAAGGCTTGACTTCTTTTTTAAAAAAATAAAATGAAGAATTTTTTCCCAATCTTGTTTTTAAATTTTTTAATCTGAAATTTTAATGCATGGCCAAAGAAATAACTTAAAATTAAAGATTTGCTTTTGGAAAATTCAATTCTTTTGTTGTTGTTGATGATGATGTATAGAATGCTGGTACTGTTGATTTGATTCGATGGTTTGGTTTACTCCTGTTTGATCAGCAATTTATCATTGATGAGAATTTTAAAATTGGCACTCGTATAAACAAAATATGACATTTAATTTCAACCCGAGAGCGCATGTGCCACAAAGCTGTTGTTGGTACGTGATCACCCGAAATTGGCTTCAACCAATTACATTTTAATCGTTATTTATGAATTGTTTTCACTTGAATTGATTGCCGATGTAAAAATAAACTGCTGACAGGTTCTGTATAAATATATTTATCAAAATATTCTGAACTAATTCTATAAAGCTTTGATGAATGGAACCACATAATTGTGTTTGCAGCAATAGTGACCCATAATCTCGATGAGGACAGTGTGCAAAGTGACACTGCTACGCAGTAGCGTAGCGATTGGGGGGGGGGGACAAGAGTGGTATAGATGCCCCGGGTGCCAGTCTTAAGGGTCGCCATGGAGATAAGACATTAGTGCGATTACGTCACATTTTTAAGTCAAATATGATTAAGGGGCTAAAAGGTATTTCAATACCCCAGGTACCATTTGCTCTTGCTAAGCCAAAGATGACAAGTATGACAAGTATTTTGCCCCGGGCGCCACTTATATTCGCTATGTCACCGATGCTATATTAATATCAGGAAAAGTTATCATGAGGTTTTTCTGATCGCTAGTATGTGGTGCTCAAAAACTATGTAAATTATAGTTTCCCGATGGATTAATAATCGATCTAACAACTGCCGATGTTAATACAGCGACATCACTTGGAGCATTCCCTACTCATGACTTGAGGTCTTTGTTGCAGCAATTGTTATTCCATTTAATAATATTCTCTAGAGATTTTATCAAAAATTTTGATCCATTCACGGGATAACCATAAAAGCCGATAATTTGTTGTTATCAAAACATTATGTTTTCAGAGAAACTGACATGTTTCCAAATAATGTAAGTTCTTCGAAAAGGCCTTGTACAAAACAATAGCACGATTCACAATTCTTTAAATCATTCTAATGCAAATTTAAATAATAATATAGGGAAAAGATTTAATAAATGGAGGTATGTTTTATGTTTTTGCACAAAATTTAAGGAATGCAGATGCAAAGAATTGTTTGAAAAATTATTATCATAATTTATGTCAAACGCAAAGGAATAAAAGACTAAATATTTACAGGAACGTGACTAGTCATATGAGTAACAGATATCACCGAAATCGAAAAACCGCACTAATTTCAATCAGTGTTGTAATAAATTTATTCTCACTCTACTACGACCCTGCCATATTGCTATCTAATGGGAAGATGGATGTTTAAACATAGACAACACATTTATTTTCAGATTATATACATATTTGTTCAGTCATGTTCTAATTAGCACAATAAATACTCAGTTTTCTCATCACAGACTAAGCGTCTGTGCTTCTTGTTCGGTGTATATTCCTCTTTTCTGGCAGACTCCACGTTACCTTTCATCTGCTCATCGTCCACTTCATATGATTCATACAACGTTTGTTAACTTTATTTAATAGTAGCCGCCTTCGGCGGCCAGCTTGTTCGCCCGGAATATGATTTCAATTGAATTTTCTATTAATTTATATTCATGGCTGCTTTAACAACGTAATTTTAAACTTCAGATTGTGGTAGATATTTAAACCATGTTCTTTCAGTGGTGTTGCACTTGTTCTGTTCATAGTCTACATAAATGTCCCTAATGGTGTCAAATAACTGACCATGCCATGGATATATTTGGATATATTTCTTAATATACATAATATCTCAGAGAGCTTGGTTTAAAGATTCCATAAAAAATTTGACGAAATAAAATATGAAAGCAAAATGTATTAAGATTCTTTCAACAATCAACTTTCAACAATGAAAGAGAAACACACAATTAATTATTTGCTTAAACATTGAAAACGATTTCAATTGCGTAGCAACAATGAAAAATATTGTTAGAAATTATGCCAAAAATATTTTTAAACATTTATTAAAAATTTGAAGAAAAAAATGTTCGGCAACTTATTTGATATCATTGGAAAGGTATTTTTTGCACTTTCGGATAGTGTAAAAATGATTTTTGTGCTGTAATCTATTCGGAAGTTATAAAGGAAAAACGAAAAATTGGCTTGATTTTTAATTAATTAAAATTTCAAAAAAGGACACATTCCTTAAAAGAATGTTTGTGCCAAATTTTGTAGCTCTACGTCCAGCAGTCTGCCCTGTAGAGCACCAACACATAGACACACACATTCTCCATTATTATTAGTAGAAATTGATGTTAAATAGTGAGTTTTCAAAGAGGCAGAAATG